>JAZHYW010028783.1:0-41489 GCA_037355805.1 Ixodes ricinus | reverse complement strand
TTGCTAACATTTTATAAGCCTGCAGTGCTTTTTTAAGTTTCGCAACAAATTAAGGTGTATTAAGCACATTGGAAGTTCACATCCCCACAGCGTCTAAAGGACATTATTTATGAAGAACTTATAAACATAACATTAATAATACTTTCTCCATAAATTGCTTCCTAACCAATAGAATTTTTGATAAGGATACAATGTTTGTTTAGCAGATTCACAAATGGTCTGCAACGGGCAATGCTTGCAATATTTAGAAATATTTCACTTTTTAATAGGAAGGATACCTAAACTTTACACATGGAATTGAGCCATTGCGAACACATGACAAATCCGGCCGAATCCCCCACAAAATATTTCCGCTCCCGACGCCTGAGGAGACGATCCACTTTGAAAGTAAGTGACACGATCAAAAACTACACTAGATATTTGTTGAAAGTTCGACCTTTAAAGGCTCGACTTTATGAAGCGAAATTGCTTCGAGGTTTTGAACGAGCGACAAATTTCTGCCTTCAGCGTTTGGTCCGCGAGCGGCGTCAGTACTGGTACGCTCTCAGTTATTTGCCACTTATTCTATCGATGAATTAATTCACCTCGCGTTTTTTTGTCTAACAACAACTTCTCTTTAGAGCGTGGCGAAATGAGCGCCTTAATTGATTATCGTTGGAAAAATGAAAAGAAGAAGTGCTTGCAAAGCCGACGGCCCCTTGGTATTTCGTTATTTATTTGTTTTACTTGCATCATTTCAACGGCTTCTGTATTAGTGATCTGAGTATGTAATCCCATGTTCAGAGTATTTAACCTGTGTAGGATCTCAAATCGTACCAATAATTAGCACTTTCTGAGTTAAGAGAAGAGATCAGTGGTTCGGCGATCGGAAAGAAATTCTTATATCCCCATACAACAGATAACACACTTTAAGTGCATTCAAAGTTGCCGTTTTATTTTGCCTAAATATTTTAATTGGTGGCACTTAGGAGTTTCGAGAAAATATGCGTCTACAAATGATATTTTTGACGCGGAATATAGTAACACTTAGAACGTCCCTCATATTTTTACTTACTAATACTTGCTTCTTAGGTTACATGTGCAAAAAATAACACTTTGTCGTCTTTTCTTTCAAACAAAGAGTGATCTACTTTATTTCGGCATGGTTCAGTTTTGAGGTGATGGTATTCAAATAAACACGTATGCGCTGACATTGGATATTGTAACAATTTGAGAAAATGATCTTGAAGGTATCTTAACGTCTAAAAACCACAAAACGGGCCAGCAGAAACGAAAAACAAAAAATAATTGACAGCAAAACACGAACTGTTCCTTTATGATTTTGCTGAAGAAAAGTTATAACCTTTGACTTTGATTACTTTTTACATTCAGTATCACTATGATGTTTACAGTTCCCGTTGAAGAACGTTCCGATGAAAGTCTACCGCCAAAAAGTAAGATTATTTTGTTTGTAAACCTTCAACATTTCTCAGCAGTCCTCCCACCCAATTCTACAAAAACCAAGGAGCAGGCTGCAATTGCAGTTACATGCGCAGGATACATACTGGGCATTTTATAACTATCATGCAAATTTCTGGACCCAGTAAAAACCTTAATTTTTCTGATTAGGTTTTTGCTTCAAAATATTTCGGTAGAAGTCAGCAGGTGCTGCGCTTGTAACTACAATTCGAGACCGCACTTTGTTCAGTTCAGTTCAGTTTATTATACCTCAAAGGCATTTCAGATGAAATGCATTACATGAGGGGGATCAAAGGACATATACAAATAGCAGAAGAGTGACGACAAGGTAAATAATAGGAAAACGATAAAACTACTAACTAATAGGACAAATGTCAAAACATAACATGTAGAAAAGGCAATAAACAAATAAACATGTTAAGGATCAACACTTTTCAGGTGTGCCTTGCAGAGTTAAGGGAATGTCTTCGGGTTAGATTCACGTACTACGGTTTCAGGAAGAGAATTCCAGTTAGTAATAACGAGAGGAAGTGGCGAATTTCGGAATTTATTAGGTCTTGCGAATAGAGGATTTGAAACCAGGAATATAGCACCCAACATATTTTATGTACAATATTTACAAAAGAAAAGAAACTGTAGTTGACATCGCTCGATGCAGCCGCCGAGTTGCTCAGTCGCCGAATCTCGAAGCTCGTGGTGTGTTGTTCTGTCTGCTCTCGCCGACCGGCTTCTTTTTTATCGTCTCGGAAGAACCAGTAGCTCGGCTGCTCTTGGACAAGTGACCGGGGCCACTTGCGCTGTAAGTGTGGAGTGGGTTGGAGCGATGCTCTGCGACAGAGCGGAGGTAGTAGTGTAGAGGGTTGTGGTGAAAGCAGGTTTTAGTCGGTCCAGGAAAACTGTATCTCGACGTCCCTGTATAAGTACACCGTGTAAAACTTCGGTGTTCTTCCTACGACCTGGTATGGGCCATCGTATACAGGTCTGAGAGGCTTCTTTACCGCATCCCGACGTATGAATACATGTGGAGATTGGGCGAGGGCAGGGTGAACGAAGGCTTGTCGTACGCTAGGATCGCCGTGTCTGTACTGGGCGCAAAGAGTTCACGGCTTCGCGGAGTCATTGGACGTAGGATGTCGGATCCATTACACTTTGTGCCGTTGATGGTTAAACCATGTCAGCAGGGAGACGAAGGGGAGAACCGTACACGTGTTCTGCCACTGTACAACCCAAGTCGGGCTTCAGAGTTGATCCCAGACCTAGTAACACCACTGGTAGGTTGTCAACACATGCATCAGGGAAGGTTTGTGCTTGGAGCGCAGACTTCAGCTGACGGTGGAGTCGCTCGACGAGGCCATTCGCAGCAGGATGATAGGCTATTGTGCGCTGTCCGTACTGAGCCCAGACGAGATGTCAATTCTTTAATGATCGCAGACTCAAACTGGCGCCCGCGATCGGTGGTGATTGTGGCAGGCACACCGAAGCGGCTGATCCAGCTGGATATGAAAGCGCGTGTTACTGTTTCAGTGGTGATGTTTTCTAGTCGTACCACCTCTCGTCAGCGAGAAAATCTGTCAACGCATGTCAATAGGTATGTAAAATTCCGTGAAGTTGGAAGTGGACCAACAATATCTAGATGGACGTTCTCAAAGCGTGTGGATGGTAGGGGAAACTTGCCAAGTGGGATATGAGTGTGACGCTGCGCCTTCGACCTCTGGCAGGCAAGACAAGAGCGTACAAATTCCCGTTAGTCGGCGTTGATTTCGGGCCATACGAAACGGTCCGTTACCAGCTCTTGCGTTGCGAGTATGCCTGGGTGGCAGAGGGAGTGAAGTGAGGAGCACACCGCATGGACGCATTTCACGTGGCATATACGGGTGGGGTTTTCCTGTCGAAGTATCACACATCAAGGTGATATTATGATCAGGGAGGGTTACCTCTTCTAGGACGAGGGATGTGCCGGTCTTCATAATGGATTGAACTTCTTCGTCCTGTGATTGAGCCCCAGCCAGTTGAGAGTACGTGTACTGTTCTTTCTCTGCGTTGAGGGCATTCAGCTCCAGACGTGATAATGTGTCTGCGACGGTGTTTTCTTTTCATTTCACGTGTCGGATATCGGAAGTGAATTCCGTGATGAAGGAAAGATGTCGCAGCTCTCGTGGGGAATGATTTTGGTTTGATATGTGAATGGCATAAGCCGGCGGTTTGTGATCCGTGGCTATGAAGAAGACACGCCCTTCGAGGAAGTGTCGGAAGTGTTTGACGGCTAAGTACGCCGCAAGTAACTCTCTTCCGAAGGTACTGTACCTCCTCTCGGCCTCTTGCAGTTTACGTGAAAAAATTATATGGGAGACCATATATTTATGATCTTCTGCTGCAACACACCTCCAAGAGCGACATCCGAGGCATCGACCATCAGGCACTTTGGTGCATCTGGAGACGAATGTACAAGGAGTGTGGCATTGGCGAGTTCTTTCTTCACGCTCTCAAATGCTATCGACGCCTCCGGGGACCATGGCAACGGTGATTTCTTGCCTTTGCAGGTGCAAAGCAGTGTCTCCAATGGCTGCAGAAGCTTTGCACAGTGAGGGAGGAAACGCCTGTAAAAGTTTACAAGCTCCAGAAATCGTCGGAGGGCGCCTTTTGTTGCAGGCTGTGGACAATCGGTGATGACTTTGACCTTGTCTGATAGTGGTCCTATTCCATGACAGTCAATCTGGTGGCCAAGAAAGGTCAGCTCTGTACACTAAACTGGCATTTGTCCATGTTTATTATAATGCCATACTCGTGTAGCCTGTCGAACAGTGTTTTAAGATGACACTTGTGTTCCTCCGGGTTTTGCTCGTAGCTACGAGAAGGTCGTCGAGGTACGCAAAGCAAAAAGTAAACCACGGATGACCTGGTCAATAAATCGCTGGAAGGTTTGTGCTGCGTTACGCAGACCAAACGGCATTGTGACGAACTCAAAGAGGCCGAAAGGAGTTGTTATGGCTGTCTTGGGTATGTCTGCAGGTTCAACCGGAATCTCATTGTAAGCCTTTATGAGGTCTATCTTCGAGTAAGTGGTGGTATCTTTCAAAAAGGCAGTGCAGTCTTGAAAGTTTGAGATCAGGTACCTATCAGTAATTGAAGCTGTGTTCAGAGCCCTATAATCACCACATGGTCGCCAGTCGCCGCTCTTTTTGGACACCATGTACAGAGCGGACGACCAGGGACTAGAAGATGAACGTACGACTCCGAGCTGGAGCATATGCTGGAATTCCTGCCGTGCGACCCACAGCTTTTCTGGTCCGAGTCGATGTGGTCAGCAATGGACAGGCGGGCCAGTTGTCACAATATGATGAGTGACGTCATGTCTAGGTACCTCGCCGATGTTGTGCGGCTTGATGAGGCCTGGGTAGTTCTCGAGCAGACTGGCGAATGAATTGGAAGGTGGCTTGCTGAAAGTGGGGCTAAGAGCTGGAGCCCAAGTCGCAATACCAGAGACTTGTAGGTGAGTGGTCGCATCAATATGGCCTTCTTTGTGCCATGTCCACGCAGATGTTAAACGTTTGAAGGAAATCTGCTCCAATGATTGCGTAGCTAAAGTCTGCTACCCAGAACAACCACTGGAAACGTCGTCGGAGGCCAAGGTCCAACGTCAGTGATTTTTGTTCATACGTTTTGATGGCGGAAGCGTCGATGGCTTGCAATAATGTAGTTTGGACGCGATTCCGGTGATCAAAAATGAGGCTGGAATGATGCTGACCTCAGTGCCTCTGTCCACTAAAAACGGGTGCGGACGATGTTGTCGTGGATGTGGAAAAGGCGGCAGGTGGGCCGATATGTGTCGCTCGCCGCCACTAGCGATCGGCCGTCCCGTTTTCTGGTTCCAGGAACAAGGAGAACAGCGGCGGACCTTCGGTCCAAAATGTCGGTGGTACGGACATAGCGACTTGTCTGGAGGGCGAGGCGATGGTGATGGTCGACAGCGACTCTCGCGACCGGAGTGTTGCTGTGGCGATTGAGCATGGTCACGGGATTCCAGCCGAAGCTCGGACACGATGGTCGTCAGGTCCTGCACTTCTCGACGGGGCGCAGTGATGTCCGAAGCGAAGTCTGGAGACTGCTGTGCTGCTCCAATGGTGGGACCGGAAACCTCCATTATTCGATCCGCCAGCTCGGCGAGTTCTAGGAGCGGAAGCTCGTGGGCTACTGCTAGGCCGACACGAACAGAAGCCAGCAGCCGTTGTAGAAATAGCTCACGGAGGATGGCGGCGTCGATGGAGGACGCCTTGTAGCCCAGAAGATGCTGCAGGTGTCGTAAAAACTGGGTGGGTCGACGCTCACCTAGATCTTCTGCGCTTAGGAGCTGCTGAAGGCGTCGTTGTTCAGAGGCGACGAGACGACTGACCAAGGCTTCTTTGAGAACTTCGTAAGGAGTGTCACCGATTGGGGAAAGCGAAACATCCCGCACCTCGGTAGCGGCTTGCGGCGGGAGGGCGTCAAAGAGGAGTTTGTTCTGCCGGGTCTGGGAGGTTATGCGGTGCAAGCGGTATTTGTTTTCCACTTGCACAAACGAGAGCGCTGGATCCTCAGCCCGAAACTTCGGTAAAGTGAGGACCGCGGTAGCTGCGATTCCCAAGGCGGCGCTTGGTTGGGAGGCACTTGCCGGGTGGGCAGACTCACCAGACTGCGTAGACATGGCAGGATCACGTCCGGGTCACCAATTATGTTGGAACCAGGAATATAGCACCCAACATATTTTATGTACAGTATTTACAAAAGAAAGGAAACTGTAGCTGACATCGCTCGATGCAGCCGCCGAGCCGCTCGGTCGCCGAATTTCGACGCTCATGGTGTGTGTCGTTCTGTCTGCTCGCGCCGACCTGCTTCTTTTTATCTCTCGGAAGAACCACTAGCTCGGCTGCTACAGAGGTTTAATTTTTAGGCTGTGGTCATGACGCTTGGAGATGTGAGGTGCCATGTGACAGTTGGTGTTTCGAAAATAGGAAGAGGAATAGTAGGTTTTGTGAAAAAGGACAAGACGAGCAAGTTGAGTTCTTTGAGATAGAGGGCATAGGTCGAGGTTGAATTTTAGTGCAGTTACGCTTGACGTTTGTTAGTAGTTATGTGTTATAAAACACATATGATGACATAATAAATTTGCAAACTTTCAATTGGAGAGACTGTTTCATTATCTTGCACAGAAAGCAAGATCAACTTATCTGGCATTGTGCATATTTAAAAAAAATGATTGCACAGTCAATTCTAAACTTGCGAAGCACTGAAAACATGCCGTGATTTGAAACCTTCTAGATGACATTGCAGAGCCCCCAAGCGTGTGGCGACCCGAAATGTACGTTATGATTGACCGTGTAATACACAACTACTTCAACGGAAACAAATATCTACAGATTCGATACATCATAAGGCTGATGAACATCGTGCGTATGCTTTGCATTTCTTCTTCTTCAGAAATAATATAGTGATGTCAGTATTCATTGACCAAACCAAAAGTGCTTATTGAAGCTTTCGTGCTCCAATTGCTGACGGCCGTTCCAATGTCTTATTTCTTGCACGCAGGTGAATGCAATCTTCAAGACGGTTCGCAAGCCCCGAATAAACCTCCAGCTTGTTGGAATAGGCCGGTTTAAGGTGCGTATTCATTGCCAAACCCCACACTTTGGTATGTTTAAATTTGAAAGTCTTGTTAGTCGCCGTCAAGAGTGCAACACGGTTGTAAACTTAACATTTTTAGAAGAAAACAACATTTTTGTCATTTAAAGTGGCCTCTTTTATTTGAAACCGTTTCGATCAGATTGCGCTTTGCCAAAGGGACTCGACAGAGCGGAAAAATAATAACTATTTGTTTAAATATAAATATATTGAATGCCTATGATTTAAATCAGATTTATTTGCGGTATAACAGATTAATTTATCAGTGTAGCTATAAAATAGTGCATTTGATCACTAGATGTATTTTTTAACATGACAGATGGACTAATAAATCCGCTTGTTCACTGAAAATAATGCAGAAGAAATAATTGCTGTAATTATAAAGTACAGCTTAAGTGACTTTTTTTTTTTTAGTAAACTTAGACTTTGTATTGAAAAAACAACTTAATATTGTTTGGTTCCAGTTTGCTCAGACGACCGCTTTATTCTTGTGTTCAGTGCAATATGAGTATTTTTGTTTTTGCGATTCATTGGTATAAAAGAAAACAATGAACATACAATGCATCGCATGAAAGACAAATGGCAATTATAAAACTATTTTGGGATTATTTTTGTGGAAATGTTTTTATTCAAATTATTGTAGTGAAACAGGAATGATTTAAATCACTATTGAAATCATGATAGAAATCACGATTTAAATCGTCCTGACTTTTATTCTCCACCATGCTGTTAACGCTCATGTTTTCTGGGTTGGAAGGATTTTGTATAGCTCAGCTTGATACATCGTCGTGTTTTAGATATGACAGGGCTGCAAAGCAGTTTCAGACAATTGTGGCGAATGCAAAAACATGTTCAGTATACTGATTTATATAATACGTAAATAATAAAAATAGTATTAGTTATTATAGAAACTACCACAGGTTTAGCAAATTTCTTTATAATGAAAACAGACATGGCAGTAAAATAGATAAATATATCCGCAAGTTAATTACCTTTCCCACTTAGACGAATTTTTTCCCGCTAAATCTAGCGAGGAAACTGATTTTGTGTGTAGGTCACGTGCCACAAAGTCACGTGACGTCATTTCTTCCTCCATATTTAGCGGAGAAATTGAAATTGGTGTTGAGTTCACGTGGCGTCAATTTTCTTTCTGAATCTAGTAAGCAAATTGAATTTTCCTTTCGGTAACGTGACCAAGTCACATGACGTCACGTTTTCCCCTAAATTTAGCGGAGAAAGGAAGCTTTTGTATGGGCCACGTGACAGAAAGTCTTGTGACGTAAGTTTCTCACTAAATTCAGCGGAAAAAAATAGCAGAGGTCGAGCAAAGCTCGGGACTCAGAATTCAGTTTTTCTGTTGTCTGAGATGGGTCGTGGCCCAAGCAGCACAAAACGTCGTGGAAACGTCGAGAAAAGGTCCCTGACGTCCGTGACGTCCCGCGTGACTTCGATCACGTTTTTTCGACGTTGAGGTGACGTCCTTATATAACGTTCCATTAGAGTCTAATCAGGGACGTTGTGACGACGTTGTATTTCAACTCAAACGTCGTCAACGTTCCCACGACGTCCATGCACGACGTTCAGGCAACGTCCAACGCTCACGTTTCTTTGACGTTGAAGTGAAGTCCATAAATGACGTTCCATTATCGTCCTGTCCGTGACGTGCTGGCGACGTCATGTTTCAACTTCTACGTCGTCACGACGTCAAGACAAGACGTTTTAGGAGCGTCGAACACTCACGTTTCTTCGACGTTAAAATAAAGTCCATAGTGACGTTACATTATTGTCCCGTCAGTGACGTTTCAGCGACGTCGCGTTCACACCTAGCTGTCGTAAACGTCATACAGGACGTACTGGCAACGTCGACCACTCACGTTTTGTTCAACGTTGAGGACATATTTAAATTACGTTCCATTTTTGTCCTGTCATTGACGCCCTGGCGATGTCATGTCACAACTTTGTTTTGTGTTTTTTTAGCTTTTCCAGCTCCATCTCCAGCCGTAAATCACGTTTCATACGCGTTCACTGTTAAAAGCTTAATTACAGCTGTGGTCAAGGTGACACTGCTCAAGAGCCGCAAGCAAAACTTAATTTTTGAGAGCTTCAGGAATTTATTTATTTATTCATTAATTTATTTATTTCAAGATACTATTAATGCACATGGGATTACGCTAGGGAGGGCAAATACAAAACACAATGTACACTGAAGGAAAAAAAATATGAAGGCATGTTGGGAATATCATTCCTTTTACATGTGCTTGTTATAATTTTGGTTTGTTTAAAATATTGTTACGGTTCTAATGTGCGAAGTGGAGCCCATGGCGTCTAGATCGGATCGGATTGTGCCATTCTTGTTTTTCGCACGCGCGTTGTCGTCTTCCTTGGGTCCTGGATGCGCCACCGGCGCGCCACCACACTATTCCTTCTCCAGGTGATTTCAGGCATGCATCATTTCCAGGGAGCATCCATACTGCTCCGCGGCCACCTGGCATTGTTTTAAGGTTCGGCAATTTCTCTTCGTGTTTTGTTACCCATGCTCACTTGCGCACAACCACAAAATCCGCATCAACATCACAGTTCACCCGCAACACCAACATCCAGTACATTAGCGCTTTCGGTAGCTCGGTACGCAGTCTTGTTACGTGACTGTCAAAACAGACTTTGCTTTCTTTGGCACTGATGACGTACCCAAACAAAAATCGGACGCCGGCACACATGATATCGGAGCACAATTTCACTGCGCATTTGCGCATTTTGTACACTACTCCGAAAAATAAATGCCCGGCAATGACGAAATCCGGTAGATACAGTCAACAGTTTGTGTAGGTTGGCACTCATTATGCCAACCGTTGAATGCCCCAGATGACGGTCCAAAAAGCGTTCAAGTCCAGCCCGCACCTACGTGTCGGCAAAAAAAAAAGAAAAAAAAGAAACAGAACCGACGCCAACGCGGTGCGAGAGAGAGGGGAAAGGCAGGCAGAAAAAATGCTAGTGGCATCTCCATAGAGCCCCATGCGATGCGTCGGGAAACTCGGCAAGTAGAGGCGAGAGAGAACAGTGGGAGAAGATAGTGGCGACGAACAATCGACAAGCGTTAGTTCCGGGCACACTCGGTCTCAGCTGTTTCCGAAACGTCAGTCACTAGTGTAGCCGAGATTGAGCGATGTCACAGCTTGAACGGTTCGCGACTACAAGTATTGCAAAGCTAGTTGTACGTATTCAATGAAGTCTTCGTGATCGTTAGGTCTATCAGTAGCTGAATTTTGGACTATTTGCCGCTAGGAATCGTCAGTCGAACTTCTGTCGAATCAATGTTCGACGCTCGAGCTTAGACGGTCGAGATCGTGCAGACAGTTCATCGTTCGAAGTTTTCATGCATGTCTCAGTAGAACGATTTGCTTGTTCTTTATGGCTACTCATGTGAGAGCATGTGATGGCGAAGTCGCTTCAAACTGTCTCTACAAAGTCAAGCGTTCGTCAGAGCGCGCAGTGAACGCAATGACTTGCAGAATTCTGCGTGTCTGCCAGCTTACAGCGCAGTGCGATGCTAGACTCGAACATGATTGCACTCTACCGAACTCGAACAGTGCCATTCGACTAGCACGTCGCTGTTCAGCGCCGAGCGCGTGAACGGCTACTGCCCGAGACGTGTAGACGACTCTACTAGAATGCAGCGTTAGCGCAATTGCTGAGAATTCACGGCACCCAAAGCTTGTAAACTATGCAGAAGTCCGCAGTGATCGCAGCTCAACAATGATGCTACGGCTCAGGTCGTAGTGCACCCCATATGACAGATTGCAGAATCGAAAAGGCACGTCAAGCACTGTGGCTACGATACTCGCTTGCATACACTGCGTCAGCAGGAAATATCAGCGAGCGCGGAATGTTCGCATGACGACCAGCGATGTCGAATGCGGTTCGATAGTCACAGCTCGCTGACGACGCTCAGCGTGACTTGTTACAGAATGTATAAACAGTACTGACGGCCACACGTAGCTTTGGCTGATCGATACGGCGGAAAGGCAGGTAACGAAATGCTAGTGGCATCTCCATAGAGCCCCATGCGATGCGTCGGGAAACTCGTGCAAGTAGAGGCGAGAGAGAATAGTGGGAAAAGATAGTGGCGACTGAACAATCGACAAGCGTTAGTTCCGGGCACACCCGGTCCAGCTTTCCGAAAGTCAGTCACATTATAGCACCGGCCGTCACGTCTACGGGGTCTACGAGGCAGGCTGCTTGTCGCCGTGATTTTTTTCGAGTCTGCATACAGTGGAAGTGCTGCGATTCGCTCAAGTCGCCCCTATGAAGAAGTCGGTGATCGCCCAAAACGCCGTCGTGTTCAGTCACGGCTCGCGGACCTTTTTCAAGGCCATAACGCTTCACACGTTGAATCGTATTACTGTTCGGATCAAGGTGACTGTGAGGATATGAATGACGCCCCCCAGAAAAGAAGGGGCAGTGCAGATAATGGCGCGTCAAGTCCAGTTTTCGACCAAGGCTCTTCAGACGCTTCCGACGATCCCAGTCAAGAATGCCCAGCGGACGGGACCCCACTTCTGAATCCACTCCCGTGCACGCAGCGAGAGTACCAGCTATGTGCGATGGGGTGGGTAAAGCACGCGCGTCAGCGGATTAATCAGAAGCAGAACAAGGTAAGCGGTGGAACATTCCGCGCAGCGTGACATCGTCCCTTGTTCATTTCTCTACGTGCATTTGTTTGTTTTATATACTTCTGGCTGACACATCCAGGGACGTCTTTTGGCGGCGCTCCGTATTGTATCTCGTGCCTGAAAATGCTCAAATAAACAGTTCGTACCAAACCTGTGTTTTAGTTACTTCCTTCGTACTTGCATGAGAGCATCTTGCCTTCGCAATAATACTCAAAAAAGTATTTTTTTTTTAGTGGGGGGGGGGGGGGGGGTGGACACAACGTCTTCCCCACAACGCCTAGAAAACGTCATTTGGAATGGTGTCTCGACGTTCCATGAACGTCGTTGGTAGTCCGGATGTCGTAAACACACGTATCATAAACGTCGAGGGAGGACGCAACGGCCCACTGAGACGTGCATGTGACGTGTGACAAACGTCATTGGGAACGTTCTCTCGACCTTCTGTGCACCTTTTGTCGCGGACATTTAAAGGTTTCATCGACGTCGAAGGAAGGTAACGTCCGGACCTTCGACGTTGTACGACGTCACGTTACAGACGTCTTCGACGTTCTTTCGACGTTTTCTTCACGTTTATGTGCTGCTTGGGAGGCGTTACCGAAAAAAAAAAAAAAAATACCGAAATACGTTAGTCGTTACTTGCGAATAAAAGTAACGCGTTACCGTCCTACGTTACTTCAAAATGAGGTACGATGGGTCCACCGGTACCAACTACGCATGCCTGCAAGTCTTCTGCGGTAGCGCACGCGCAGTTCGTACCGGAGGACCCACCGTACCGCATCGTATGTGTAAAAACGGTTCGGTAAAACTCGCTACTAAAAAGGACCCGTTACCGCTACCGATAAAAAGTAACGCACGTTATCTTCGCGTTACTTCTTTTAGTTATGAATTGACACGTTTCGATGTTTTCCCGTTACAGGTGCGCATAAGCACCATATTTCAAGAAACTTTGTGTCTATGCAAACACTGAACATAATTACTTTATCTATTTCATGGCTTCAACCAAATACTCAGAAGAAAAAAAATGTAAAGAAAAGCGCTAAAAAACACCCACCAAAATTCACTTAGCTTGGCGCCTAAAAGCACGTAAAAATTTGTATAATCTTTGTTTTAAGTCTTAGGAAGAAAATGTAACGAATAACGTAAATCCGTTACCCGTTACTCGAAATGCGTTACGTATGTACGTCACCGATTACTGTTTTGAAAAAAGTAATGAGTACGTTACGCACTACCCATAAAAAGTAACCATTACCGGTAACGTCGTTACTTGTAACGCGTTGCCCCGGAACTGGAACTGTACGCGTCCCTCGCACTAAAAAAGTTAACGTAGCACTCCAAAATACAACACGGCCCAATCAACAGCGAGATATCAGTCAGGGGCGATGTCAGAGTTTGTGCAGAACAAAACGCAGAAAAGAAAAGTGTCTTCACCTTGAAGGTTACATGTATCACAAACAACGGCAGAATGGAAACGGAACGGTCGCGTGGCGTTGTGGCCGTTGCACTTCATCAGGGTGCGCGGCTTCGATTTTGACTGAAGAGGACGACGTGAAAATATATCACGTAAGTTGCTATATTCGATTTGTTTTTCACGGTCTGTTTTGGCATGATAGAAACCACTGCTATTTGTTTACATGCTTACGGGCCGTTAAAAATCCATTGCACATTTACGCTCTTTTTAATTATAGACGACCATAATCATGCAACAGACGAGCCAACACTTGTGAGGGACCAGCTGCGCGTGGCGCTGAAAAAGGCAGCAGCACCCAACCCGAATACGCTCGTGCCGAGGTTGTTTAACGAGGAACTTCTCAAAACCTGGTATGCAGTTTCATTCGAAATGATAACATATATCACGTCTACGAAGTATCATGGAAAGTTAGCGAAATCCAAATCACTAAATTTATTCTAGGTGCCAGAGGATGACGCAGCAGAAGTACCCACGTTCGCCAGCCTGAAAGCTTCGATGTATCGGGAAAGGCGCTAAGCGCAGCCACCGCTTCCTTTATCAGCCGACACTCTGCAACAGAACGACGCCCACAAAAGGACACAAGTAGCAGAGCCCTTCCTGATCATCGACGACCGTAGAGACCCTTTGTCTTAAATAGTTGCATTCGCAGCGCGAGATGGCATGCAACGGCTGTCGTCAGTCAAAATTATTGCTGTGCCATACATGTGTGACCAACTTGTAACTGACGGAGTGCCTAGCGCAGCCGTTTACTGTTTGTTGTCGGGTCGGTTAGCTACAAATGTATGCCCGTGCGTTTGAAGGGCTATAAATTACATTCACATCTGCTGGGATTGCTTCCTCGACGCCTGAAAGCTTCATGACGGATTTTGAGCAAGCGCTTATTGGTGGTCTGCGCGTCGTGTTTCCACAAGCTGCTCATCGCGGGTGCCACTTTCATTTTTGCGCAAGAAGTGTGGGCTTTCGTTCAGAGGGCTGCGTTATAAAGCGCATATTCAAGAGACAGCCAGCTAAGAACGCTCATGCGTAAGCTCGTGGCACTTTTCTTGTTTCGCCTTCTGAGATCCCTCGCGCCTGGGCCTTACTGCGTCAGAAGGGCATATTGCTCGGTATTCCGGAACCTATTGGATTATTTGATTACTTTGACGCGACTTGGATGAGTGGCATTTTCCAACTGGAACGGTGGAACCACCACGGAAACAGGGGATCCAGAACCAACATCCATATGGAGGCATGGCAACGAAAAATCAAAGCCATGTCGGGAAGAGCACACCCGAACCCCTTCGCGTTCATTCACTTAATCGAGAAAGACGAGGCCCAGACAAGAGTCATCTTGCTTCACGTTGGAAACGGGGGTGCCGTACGTGCGCGAGGCCTCAAGTGGGCTGGATAAAGTTAAGAAAACTGGCGGAGATTGAAGTACGTTTTCACAGTGGCGTCATTTCGCTGTTTTAATTTCTGAACTATGCCCAAGCTTTTTTTTGAAGTACAGGCATTGCTGAGACATAGCGTCCTCTATACGGAGAAAGCCTGGCGCGTCGCGAAAAGAGGCGGCCTCCGAAAATGGAAAAGGAGGGGCGGGAAATCGGGAGCGTAGGGGAGGTTGCCTGCTAGCGCCACACAAGAGCAAGCGGCCAAACGCAGAAACACTCTTTTTTTTCTCTCTTTTCTTTTCGGTATCGTGGAGAAGAGAAACTCACCGTCAACCCTTTCCCCTTCCCGTTTCCCCCTGCGTCCGCATCTCCGTGACGGTCCTTGAACGGTCGCGGCCGTCGGTTTCGTTTAGTCAAAACTGCATGGTTCTTCCGCAGCACGATACGATGGTCCGACGACGACGCACTCCGCTGGCACGCCGACAACTCCGCCGACGCCACCGGCATGGTGCATTGTTGCCAGCACCCTTTCGAATCGCCGTAGCCGTTGTTCCCGGAGTACGAAAACGACGGTGACGAAAACACGAAAACAAACTTGGTTTGGGAGCGGCCGCTGCACGACCCAAGCGCTCGCACACTATCTTTGCCCTTTCTGATCTGAGCTACCATATTGGTCATCGTCCCGCGCGCTCCTCCTCTCGTTTTTGTTGCGGCTACGTGCCCCATGGCTCCGTTGTCGATGTGCGAGGCTTTCTCCGTATAGAGGAGGCTATGGCTGAAAGCTTAGCCGGAGAAATAAGTGTGCGAAAAAAGCTGCAGTCGATTCGTTGTACCAGTGTGTGATGTGTGAGAAATAAAACCAAGATACGCCTGTCGCAAACAGATGGTATCCCTCTAATCGAGTGCTGAAAAATGGTTCCGAGCAAGCCTGGAAGGAGGGAGGGGAGAGGAGGGGGGGGGCTAGTGCGTGCCTGTACACATATCATATATCTGGTGGTATGATGGGGCCCTGAACAAGTTAAGAAAGGAGAGTCGATCTGTGTTGCGAAGAAGGGTATCTGTGGTTCGGTGAGGGTAACAAAGAAACCACTTTTTCCGCCATGACCTTGCACTATTTTAATGTCGCGATTACATAACACGGTGTAAATGAATAAGAAAACGAAGACATATGTCTCAAAGTGATAGCGCCACTAAAGAGCAATTGGGGATTTATCTGTCTAAATAAAAGTTAAAAGTGCTCTGTTCGCGCAGTCAAAGCGGTCGGTTTTATTTCGAAGTAACCATTCGTTTTCTATTTAAATTTTGTACAATGTTTTATTTTCTCGTGACAGATGGCGCTGTCAGAACAAAACTAGCTCCTTTCTAATTCATTTTCGCAAGGCTCCGTATGTTTCACTTAGCTTATTGCACTTAGTAGGCGCAATGCCAGTATTGCACAATTTTATAAACAATTAGACCTAGAAACATGTTTGCATGTAGAAAGTACTACTTTTCGATGATAACCAAGCACCGTACTTTTCATACGGCGGTCTAATTTGTGGTTGAAAAAGTAATAAAATATAAATATTTTCGTTTAATTCTTTATGTTTGCAGACGAAAGAAGATGAGCATTTCATTGTGGAGGAAGATAATATAGTCTCAGCGCAGGAGTCACTAAGAGCCTTTGGACAATTCACCAAAAACACCACGTTTCGAAGGCACGCCGATTTCTACTTTATGCTCGTTGGGTAAGCAAGATCACGTAATTCAGTCTGAGGTCGAGGTTGTGCCGTGAGGCAGAGATAGCATAACCCTAGTTCCTTATGGCGATTCAATGCTCCCGAAGGATATGCAATGATTAAAGCGGTCCTGCGACAAGTTTCAGGCATACGAACAAATTACGTACTGCTTACATCAATCCTTTGATGTCCATAACCCCCAAAGCAAGGATCAGCTTTTATTTCAACTCAAAGGCAGTCGTACATTGTTTTGATACGAAACGAGCACAGTTCAGTTTCTCAGATCGTTGCCGGAACCATTGGCCGCTGATATTCTGTAACGGATTCTAGGCAGGCAAGTGGCAAAACCTTGGCGGGGCCGGAGGTGTATTGTTAGAGTTGGGCTATTAACTTCACCGCAGTGATTAGATGCAAACTAATACTCAAATGTTCGTCTTGCTCTGTTTGTTCTCACGAGCACTGCACTCAAGTGATTACGCAGTGCTCGTGTCGAATACCCGAGCTGCCTTCGACACCTCGACCCCATCGTGTGAACCCACGTAACTACGTCGTGAATTCTTTACGAAGCAGTAATACCATTGCACCGCGACAGGAAGAGCTCCTCGTGCCAGTAGCTGTTGCCCGGGAGTGCACTACGGTAGATCGAAAAGCTCTTGCGAGACGATTATGAAATGAAAACGATAGCCCGTTTCAAGTTATTTCGATTGAGAAAACATAACCCCCTCAAAGCTAAACGCACTTGAGTGCAAGGTTTTTTCCCAGCTTTCTCTATTCACTCTTGGAGCGGAACTTTCTTCCAGGTCCTAAAATACGCAGTTCACATGCCTCGGTTCACCTTTGCATTCCGACCGAAATCTCTTTTCTAGCTCAAGACATGCACTGCGTTTCGGGAAAAAGATCGAAGTGTGCAGGGGTATTCAAACTTCCATTCCGTTATGTTTTTTTCTAATCGGAGCAAATACCGGATGCGGATCATTTGCTGCGGCAAAAATCGACACCGATCTTGCTGAAGCTTTTTCTGTTTTGAATTCTATTCATTACGTAAAATATTTATCTACTGGGTGACATGAGATGCCCACGGCTTCCTCTATTATTACGCACTTTCATTCGGCGACGATGCAAAACGTTTCGTCTACAGTGTCTGATGTGTTGACCATTTCACTATGTATGAACCTGATTCTTCGCTTAATGTGTGCCAATGCTGGAACTTCTAAACCCCAAGAACTCACTGTTGAAAACGACGGCGATAAATCTCAAGGTCATGAAATGCTGAATTTATTTTCGTATTTCTATTTTTTATGTGTGCTCGCTATGACCAATAGGCCTTTGATTTTGTTGTAGTTAAAAATGCACAAGGCTGTTTCATTTGAATACTTGTCAAAACTAGACTATTGAATAAATCGATTTGATATTTGCATTCAATTCATTTGAAATAGTTGGATTCCGAAAAGGTTTTCAATCTACCCTTGCACTAGAGAATGTAAATACAGCGCAAAGACAGAATGCATGAAGAACCCAGGACGAATCGCTAGAACAGCAAACCTTAACAAAAAACCGACCACCCCTCCCCCCCCGAAAAAAAGAGACAACTCAATCATAATCAACATTTCCATATTCTAAAATTGGGAGTAGTAAATTTTTGCAAGCAGACAGTTTTTGTTACGTGAAAACACCCGAGGAGAGTGCTGTTTTAACCTTCAACCCTTGACCTGAAAAGCTTTGATATGTCTTTCTTAAGTTATCCGTATCATTCGTACTACTGGCAGATAAAGGTTCCACTCACGCTATGCAAACACCATCTAGATTACGGGTGCAAAGCAATAATACATTTTCGTGTGTTCTAGAAAAAAGAAGACATCTTTATTTTTACATAGTTCAGTTATTAAGAGGCGGTATCTAGTTACACACACATGCGCTAATATGTGTCTAACGGATATGTGCTCAAGAGAGGACTGATATGCGCTGATATCTGCCCCCTTACGTCTTCGTCTTTCTCTGCGCTGTCTTTACCTTACCTAGTGATGAACCAAATCGCCTGCATCGCCACTTTAGCTACCCTCGTACTTCGGTGTGACTCGTGCCAGCAAGCTTGTGTGAAGAGCATTGCAATCCGAAATTGTAACATGCCCTATTTTTTATGTGCCGGTTAAATTGACTTTACGGCAAGGCGACAAGAGACGTGTAAAAAAAGTTTCCTTGCCCCTGAAGGCGAGGGTTAGAGGTGCATAATTTTGGCTGATACGCGCTGCATGCTACAGGTTACTCATGTACTATTTCAGAGGATATCAAAGTCCTTTATTTATCCAAATCCTAGTGATCTCAAATTGTCAAGTATTAAGCTGTCACAAGCGTCGCAGTCTTCGGTTTAATATTTCCTCTCAGCAGACATTAAGAAACAATTTCCTGGAAACAATATTTCTCTTTGCAAAGGTTAAGTGAAATCTTCAACGGAATAAAGAAGTACAAGCGCAAACAATACGACGGACCAGTAGAACAGTATACACACAGACATGGCGGTGAATTAGAACTGAAATTTAATAAGAAAGACACGAAGGCCGCGAAAAAAACTCCGAACAATCCACCACACCCACGTCACCACACACCACGTTCTTATTGGCAAAATCTTCAATTTTGCTCGATTGTCTAATGTATAGTAAGTGAGTTTAGCGGATATTTAATGATTTCTTGCGGCATCTTAATGTTCTTAAATACAAAACAAAGCTTCTGCTTTTCTTGGTGCACAATATTTTTCTCTACTTGCGTTTGGTTCAAAGCGATGGTCTACAGAAAGGCGTGGTTAGTGCCGCGGGTAAATATTACATTCGAAGTCGAGATTTTTTTAGATTGACAAGGTTGGTGATGGGTAAACGCAGACGGTAATATTATCATTCGCACTTTTGCATTGCCAACCTTGCACCAATTTCACGGGTGGTAACGTGAGAGCGCCGCCTTTCCCAAATGTTCCGAAACTTTCTAAAATCAATTTTTTGTGCTTTTTAATGACGCTCAACTACATTCTAATTAGAATATGTGTTTTTCTCAAACTAAAACGTTCATTCACCAAGTTTTAGTTAATAATCTTTCCTTATCGTGCCAGCTCCCTCTGTTACGTGTCCATCGCCGTGTAACTCACCTGCCGAGACTGCATAAGTGTAGCTTTCACGGCTTTTCTAAAAAATGACATGTAAAGCCTAAAAAGCACGAATTATATGTACATACAGCGTTTCACGTGATTATTGTCCATAGCAGCAGGGATGGGGATAATGAGTATTTTTATAATTGCTATTTCAGGCGCCGCTTAGGGAGACGGAACAAGAACACTAACAAATTATCTCCTAATGTCTACGGTAAGAGAGTGGGGTCAGAAGATGCTCCGGACCACACATTTATGCTGAATCTTGAGAAAATCGGAGTTTTACCAGTTATTTCCGAGAGATGTCTAACGAATAACGAATGATATTCGCCGTTTCTGCTAGTTGGTAAAACGAATTACTGAGTAGGATTTGTAAGTCGTTAGCCGTTTTCACAGAAGATGGCCTTTACTGAATGAAATTAACATTGCTTGCTTTGAAGCAGTTGGAGAAAGTCAAGTTCAAAATGTTTTTAAAACACGTTTTGTGCCACTTAGTTCACAAATAAAATTTGACGGGAAGGGTTGTCGTCAGATGATGATCATAAAGATCACATTCAACAAATACCTCTTGAAAATGTCACTTATATTCGTGGTGAGATTTCTACAACACCAAATGCGAAAATCAACAACAAATTATGACTGTACATTTTAATTCTACGTAAAAGCTGTAAGGCCGGAAGTGTACATGTGTCCGCAAGAAATAGTGTTTTTTCATGACAAGACAGCCTACGCATTGCCCAACGCTTAGTGCCCGCCAAACGGAGCTCTAAATGTACAGCCTGATGCCAAAGTTTTAAAACTCACTGTTTGCAGATTCAAAAGATAGAAGCAATTTTTTTTTTAATTTTTCCCACTGGCAAAATGAGGCCGTGTTTACGGTAACCGACGTCACTCATTTTTATGTGTTGCTGGACTTCGTCGACTGCCCTCGTCTTATTGTGAATTTCCCTAAAACTGTTCATAACCTTTGAATCAGCAAGTTCTGAAACTTCGGCTTCAGGTTTGAGCACTGAGCGCTACATTTGGCCAAAGACTGAGCTGTTTAGTTATTCGTAATTTAGCTTAGCGCTGAAAAAAGTAACTGTACATGATCTTTATTTTGCCTGTTTGTTCGCTTGTTTCTGTCTGAAAACAAATTTTTCCTTGTAAGCACGACCTCCCAACTTCTAGCTACGGCTTGTATCCTTGTCATTCGAGATTTTTGCACAAGCGCTCACGCCTCGGCTAATTTTTGCAATTTTATCTGGCTGATCGCCTCATAATTCTGAATAGCTTTTTTTCCAAAGAGGGTGACTTTCACATCACGAGCGTATTCTTACAGCTTGAAAAAAACGTTATTGGAATGTATTTGGTAAGCAACAGATGGATTAATATTTCCAGGTATCGCCTATGCCGGAAAGGTCTGCGTGAAAGGCTCAAATGTGGGAATGTCTGAGGAACGACCTCCTCTTTTCTATAGGTTCGCCACAATAGCCCACGAAATTGGGCACTTGTAAGTATCTTGTCGCTTCCTTTATAAACACATGTACTCAGCGTATGACCCAGGAAAAGCTTTTTGAGTCACCGTTAGTGAATCCCATGCCTTTTATTATCGTTACGGACAATGCGATATGGGCCGAAAAGAAGCGTGACCATAATGAGCCTTGCTTTGCGTTTCTTAATCAGTCCCTGATTATAGTGTTGAGCATTAGATGGTTTTCTTAGCATGAACAATATTTTCGCAGGTTCGGGAGCGTGCACGATGGAAGTGGTCCCTTGGGAAATATCCAGAATCATCCTGGTGCTTTGGCCTGCAAGTCACCAGCGAAATACATTATGAAACCTTCAGGGCATCGTGGACCACCTTTCACGTTTTCGAATTGTAGTGAGGAGCAGATGCAATTTGTTTTGAAGTAAGTATTTGCTTGAAGTTTCTTAGGCGCTGGCATCATCGGACCTTTCTTCTTTTTCTGACCCGTGACATTTTCCATGCTATTATTTCACATTAATATTGAATGTATCGTTTGCCAGTTGACAGGGTATGTTACTGCCAATCGAAGTTACTTAAATCGTAGTTCACTTCAAAGGTAGCTGAATCCATCAACAAATGACGACGCCAAAAGTGTTACCGTAATACGTGTGCCGCGTTCCTTAAGCTGTCAGCGATATTTGAAGAGAACTGGCAGCTCACCTGATCATTGGAGAGGCAACGAGGCTACAAGTTCACAACGAAAATACATAGTATTGTGGTTGTGCTGTTATTCTCGATGTAAACAAATTATGGTTGATATATCGACTTTACCACAAAAGGTACCTGGATTCACCAAACGTGAGAAACTAATCGTTCTTATAAGAGTCTTAGTACGTCGAAGGTTGTTCAGTCCAAATGAACTGAACCGAAAAAAACATAAGAAGGTTGATTGATTCGACACCCTTATGGCCCGGTCACACTGAGGTGACAGTCGGACAACTCTATCCGGCAACACGAGAAAAACGCGTTTGCGGGGACTCTGCCACATCGCGGCAACAACAACAGCAGGGCCAACATGTTGCTGTCGCCCAGCATTCGTGTTGGCCGATTCGTTGTCCGACCGCACTATCACACCGCGCTGACAGCGGGCGCAACACTTGAAGCACTCCGCCATCTTGATTGTTTACCTTCGTTCGCGTGTGGCGAGGCGTCGCTGGAGACTGCGATTCTTCAATGTGCTAGAGCGTTCGAAGGGCTGAAAATAGCCACGGGATGACATCAACTAGTGACTGGGATTAAAAAATTTGACTCGAGGAGTATTTTTCCACCCTTTATTTTATGAAGATGTTCTTCATACGTTGACAAAGATGGTAGACCGATACGAGGAAAATGAAATAGCCGATATATGTTAGGTATTTACGACACCATATGAGGCTGTTTCTTTTTGGTTTTTCTTTCATGCGATTCCAATTTCTAATGTAAAATTGAGTTGGCAACCTGCAGTACCCCAAAGCGTCTTTTGTAGCGTGGTGTTGAGCTGAACTGACAGGGCTTAAAAAATGCGACACCGACAGCGATCGGCCGTCATAACAATATGTGGAATAAATATTTTTCCACACTGTATACTTGCTTCCGCCTGCTATGTGATCGCTTCATTCCCAAAACGTCATGGGGATTTTAGAATCAATTCAGGTGTCTGGTAGAGGCTGTTTCCAAGTTCCAGGCAAGCAGGCTAAAATATCGCGTTCTTTGATTGCATTTTCAAAGTACGACGAAATCGCCTAAATGTGTGTAAATGAAATAAAGAAAGCGAGAAATAAGTTCTTTATTGAAGACCTACGCGGCCTTATAAAAACTAACCCTAAAAATTTTAGAATGCAGTTAGCCCCAAGCACACTTCCAATCCCTTTCACCTTACTGCTTCTTCGGAAAACGAGCTGGATGCTGTTGACGTGTGTGAACGATTTGGTAATTTCTTTAGGGAAATGTTTTCTGATGAGACATTTCCCTTGCGAGTTATTTTACTTGAAGATATTATACTAACTCAAATGGCTCCAAGTACTATGTGTGCGACTTGTATTCAGAAGCTAATATAAAATCTTCCAATAAATTCAGCTCATTCATTTTTACGTTTTTTAATAAGAATGAAATTGTGAAGAACGGGCAAGTGAATCCCGCATTTATGGCAACCACGTTAGGGGTCAATTTTGCCATGTTTCTCGCTTTATAACTTAAAAAACCACAAAAATATTGCATTATGTTTTGACAGACTCTGTTAGTACATATTATAAACGTTAATTTCAGAGAGTTTAAAGAAAATTAAAAATGGCCTTTTTTTTAAATGATTTTCAAAGTAATGCATTTTTAGTTAAATGCCCCTATGTGAGCAATTCTCGTAAAATTCTACCGCTAACCAGGACAATAATATTTTACTCATAGATGAACTATAAACAGGGCAACATACTGGCAAAGTTTAAGGACCTTAGCTTTTATAGATACGGAGAAAAATATTCTTTATCCAGAGCGTTATTGCGCAATATGCCGTGTTTGCGATTTTTTTTCTCAAAATAACTACCCAAATACTCGGTGAAATATACTTTTTGTCAATCCTTCCTTTGCCGAATTTGTCAGTGAATATTTGAAGACCCGTAGCCAGGACAGTTTTTTGGGGGAAGCCGCCCGAAATGTCAACATTGCGCGGTACGCAAAACACGCACGTGGCTGAGAGGGTGCTTACAAATTGTTTTCGCAAAGACAAAGATTTTTTCTAAAAACAAGGATTGGTTTTATACTTCTGGGCATAAAGCCAGCAAAATATATTTTTTTCATCAAAATTAAAAATGGTCACCGGACATGGTTGTTCGATCTTATCTGAAAGCGCCCAGTAACAAATTCATAAAAATATTTCAGCTGCAGGCCAGCTTTAGTTCTTGTTAAATAACGTTTTCCAAGCCTTTATTTCAGTAAGCTCATAAGAAAACGACGTTGATAGGAAACAAGCTCTGCCATTAAAGCTATCTGTGTTGTCTTGTTGTCGGCCCAAAATTCACCCAGCCAGTCGTCAGAGCAGCACACGTTGTCCAACACAAGTTCCTTTTGTTTTTGTATTTTTGCCGAAAGCTGTCATATCGAGGTAACTTTTTCGTTGTCATCCATGTTGTGCCACTGTTGCCGCGATGTTACAGGGTTGTCGGGCAACGCGTCAAGGGAGCAAAAAGTTGCCGATTGTTGGACAGCATGTTGCGGTGCTGTTGCCGTCGTGTTGCCTCAGTGTGACAGGGCCCTTAGAAATTTCGTTAGCACGCATTTCGGTTAATTACTCCAATTAAAGAAGCATTAGCATATCGGCTGTCATATGCTAGTGGAAGCATAATTTTCTCTCTTTCTTCGTGTGTGTTCGTTAAACATTTAAATGTTGTATTATTAACTTAATTTCCTGAATCAGGAAAACATTCGTTATGAAAATATTCCCTGGATCAAGAAGAATAAGGAGACATAGGACAAACACATATCTCCAAACACAGCTAATTTCACCTAGCTGTGTTCGGAGATTTGTGTTTATCTTTTGTCCCCTTGTTCTTCTTCTGCAGGGAATACTTTCATCATTCTTGACCAGCTCGCTTGCATCTTTGCATTAATTTCATTATCATACTAACCTTAATATGCAGGCCGTTGACCCTTGTTGGTGTTCCACCGGCGGCAGCTGGTAAAACCCGTTTGCTCTACTGACGCCATACTCCTGGCCAGCTCAGTCGGTAGAGAGCTCCACTGGAAATAAAGAGGTCCCTGGTCCGATACCTGGACCAGGTGGAGTTTTTCTGTCGCGCACCAGTCACCTAGCTGTGTTCGGAGTTTGGTGTCTGTCCTTTGTCTCCATTACTCCTCTTCCTACGAATATTTTCATCATTCTAGTCTGGCTCGCTTGCACCTTTGAATTAATCATTTTTAAACATATAATGATTGATTCTTGTTTATTTGCAGGCTACGTGGGGAGCAATGCTGGAAAACCCAATCCAACTATGACTTTTTTACCGTCACGAAGGAGGTTGCGGGCCGTAGGATCACACCGGAGATGTTGTGTCGACGCATTAACCCGGAGCAATACTTTTCGGCCGTGAGCATCACTCCCTTTCCCTTTGTATACCCTTCCTCTCCCTGAAAACCGCTCTCCTGCCACTCGGCAAGGCGCGCAGCCTTCTGATGGTCTGTCCAAACAGGACACGTTTTGTGCAGCCACAGAATTTGCTGTTGCTGAAAATGAATGGTTTCCTTCCGTTCCGATCGGCTTGCAAACGTTTCTTTTTTTTTTTTTTTTTGCGCTCGGGGAAATGCTGTTCACGACTTTGTGGTTCTTGGAGAGAGGCTTGGAGGATGCTCATACCGTGGATCCGGGGTCACACGCTCTACTGGCTGTGGTCAAGACCCCACTGTTGTTGTCAATCGCCAATCTCCCGAAAACAAGGAAGATGAGGGGACGATAACTGGGAGGCAAGGAGGAAAGGCGGGCTGTTTTGTATAGTTGATTCCCTCACTGAAAACGTAGGCACGCGCAGCAACCTTCACGCTTCTTAGGAGCGTGCACGCTTCTTTTTTTTTCGTGCACGGCCGTTCTTTTTATTTATTTATTTATTTATTTGTTTATTTATTTATTTATTTGCCCTCAAGTCCCCGAAAGGGCGTTACAGAGGGAGGGGGGGGAATAGGCGACAAAGGTACAGTTGTTGATATATTAAATATAATAGAGTAATTAATGCACGCTTGCCCAGACACTTCAAAAATGTTTACACAATGTTATAACAGTAATACCAACTAGAAAATGGTTGATCAAAAACTAAGAAACAAGGAATTTTCGAAATCAATAAGACTGGTTATGGAGGCTATGTCAGCGGAAAGGCTATTCCAATCAGAGCTAGTGCGAGGAACAAAGGAGTTATAATAAGTGTTAGTTTTGTAATTGGGGATACCGACTTTGTACTGGTGATCTACTGGGATGAAACATAAGTAGGTGGCGTTAGAAGTTCTACGGCGCATGAAAGGGTTATTATGGTAAATCTTATGAAATAAAGTCAGGCGAAAAATGCGTCTATGGTTCATTAGTGTGGGTAAACCAGAGGGTATTTTTGATTGAAGTAACACTGGATGTACGATGGTAATTAGAGAGGATGAAACGTGCTGCACGATTTTGAACTAATTCCAATGTTGCAATGATAGTGTTATGACCGGGGTCCTAGATAGAACATGCATATTCAAGTTTAGTACGTACTAAAGTAGTATATATAAAAGGAGTTTTAGTGACGCTGGTGACTGTGAAAAATTTCTGTTTGAAATATCCAAGCATGCGATTGGCGTTGTTGGTTACGTAGTTAGTGTGAGTTTCCCAGGAAAGATCAGAGGTTATGTAAACACCTAAGTATTTGTTCTGCTTGGGCAACTTTTGAGTCGTGCCCTGATAAACACGTTTCCGACCAGAAATAACTACCTTTCAAGTAATGGCCATTATGTCTGTGCCGTGTCATGAACCTACGTCGCAGCGGAGGCTCAGATTGAGCTGCGTTCTTTCTGGTTGAAAAAGTACCATCTCAGTTTGAGGCTGAGCATTTGCAGTCTTTTTGTAAAAAAGAACAAAGACTTTTATTTTTAAATGTTTATTCACATTACCTCAAACGCCTCTTACACATTGCATACATAAGGACTAGACAGTTGGATTTGAAACCTAGACATAAACGGACGTGAAATCGATAAACATGTCAACGGAAATAAAACCTACTGCACAACACATTACCTTCCATAAAAAAATAATACAAGTACGACTAAAGTTTAATGTTCTGCCACAGTTAGGGATCCCACAGGCCCATAGGCATAAAATATGTTAACACCTCCTTATTCGCTGACCATTCATTTCTATTAAAAAAGCCATCGCTTTCGATGGCACTTAGACATTTGCTGCAGTGTGTGAGGTTATGCACTTACGTTTTACGCAAATTGAGATCTAAATTAATACTGAAAACGTAATCAAACATTTGTCCCACAGCAAATATTTATAGTTCACTTCCTCTGCTACAATTATTTTCAGAGTATGGAGAACTGCGTCATAACATGCCGCAATAAGGTGACCACCAAAATGGTTCCTACTCAAATAAAGGAGAACATCCACTTCTGCCTCATTTGGTTACCCGTGCGGGGATGATGGAAAGGTAGGTCTCCCAAAATACATTTTTTAAACTTCCCAAGCAGTTTGGGCGCATGGGAGTTTTTGATTAGTGCGAAAAATGGAACGTGTCAGTTGGGGCAGCTAAACATCGACAACTTAAGAAACTGATTAAGTGCCGGGTACTGAAAATCGACCATTGCTCGGTAGCCAATAAGATTTCGGCATCAGTGAATAAGAACGTTGAAGAACCAATCAAGCTGTCAGGAATCGAGAACATCATGGTCCACACCCTGCGATTCTTGAACTGACATTGACTTTATGTGGACTTCAAGAACGGCTTACCAGTATATAGCGAACACTAGGTGCACAATAGAATGTTATTTATATATTCTAATTAGCTCGACTAATTAAAGGTGCAAGTAATATCCGGCTCCAATAAATCTGCAGTGATACGCAGCCTGTTATTTTAGGCTTTATACGATTTGTTTCCAATACAGCGCTTCGTCATTAGCACACTAGTACAGTCTGCGCAGGTGTGTTATTCGGCCAGGGGGACATGATGTAGAGGCATAATCGTCATGATAAGGCGAAATATTAGCTCACATTTGTTAATTACTTTTCATACTAAAAATAAACGTGCGATTTAAATTAAGAAACTCGCTAAGAGCCATAGAAAACGAATTAATCGGCAATTTTTAGAAGGATTTTTGAGTCCATAGGAAACGCATTAGTGCGCTGAGGTCACCACTCATACAACTAGGCACAACGCAGGTGTTGAGAAAACACCGAATGAAAAAGAAAGCTAAAAACAGCGCCGGTGACTTATCGCACAGATTACAGCGGTTCCCGACAACGCGCAGGAAGTTTCTAATCGGAACATTATGTTTGTACGTCACTACATAAAAATGTTATTAAGCATATTTTGGTTAATTCGCCTACTTAATTATAACTCCCTCTGTTACGTCCCCCTGGCCGTACTAACTCATCACGAGAAAACCGCAACAGTGTCGCTTTCTCGGCATTTTGATATAAATATGTTAAGGCTAAAAAAGCTTACCTGATTGAAGCTTAAGAATCGCCGGGCGTGGTCAGCCCCGGGAATCTGATTATCGCCCCTCGGCCAATGAGAGTGCCGCATTAGCGGATAAGATGTCGAAAGAACCAATCAGGGAGCAAGAAGACAGAACTTGAGATGCCACAACCTACAGCGACAATTCCATGAATGCGCTACGGGTAAGCCTGCGTTTGACAACTTCCAGTTCCTTAGAGTGTTTGGCTTTACAGTGATGAGACAAATGAGGTGCAACGGCGAGCACGGTATACTTGTCTGAATCCAGGGCTGGGCAGAAATAAAACTAATCAGGAATAGAGATACTGAGACACGTGCATTTCAAGGCAAAATTACAGATATGAAGATCAATTTATGTTTTATTAAGGATAGGACATCGCCCAAAATATTTCTGCGAAAACGGCAAAAGATGTCTCGGGATGCAAACCAGATTTATGAAGAAATAGATTTTTTGTCAGTTGCGGTAAAGGGGGGGGGGGATACAGTGCGTAACGAATTAAAATTGTGGTGTTTTTGTTTCTCCTTTTGTGTTACTTAATGTACTACCTCAATACCTCGAACTCCTCATCTATGCACAGCTGTCCTCACTAATGGGGCAAAACTATAATGTCGCTCCCAGCGACCCATATAGGTACTAGATGCAAACGACTGTCTGTCATGCTTGACAACAGACATCTGTTTTAAATAAACACGCTTTTGCTATGACGGTGCGTTTCAAATCGCCCTACTAAGTAAAACTTAGTCACCCAGAGTGGATAGATGGGGCAAAGGGGCTGAACTACCTCCTTGTTGCAACATCAGAGGAAGATGAGCTCCTTTACTGTCGTTGTATAGAGGTTTCCTTTCCCCATTCTCCTCTTCTCTGGTTTCCCTCTGGCATTTGTGGAAAGAGTGATGGAGTTCATGAGAGGTGCCTTTTAGGCTTTTTTTTGTAAAGGGTTATTTGGTGGGTTCACCCAAAAGATAGTTTTTCAAATAATTTTAAAAATCCGATCGTTAAAATTCGGCATCGAATGTAACGAGATAACTTTAGCCTCTCACTGTTTTGCGATACAATCGGCTACATCTATATTTTTTTAAACTGAGATACCACTTATATTTCCCATGTAGCTCGAAAGAAAGATGCAGATACTCAAAAATATCTCGAAGGTACTATTCACGATATTCATGTGTACCGCGATACTGCCCAGCTCTGTTTGTCTCCAGATTTCCCATTGAACCGAGCTGATTGCCCGCAAGAGCACTTTTTCGAACTGCGTATAGGAGATAAAAGACAGCAGATTGACCAAGTGCCTCTTACATATTTCAAGCATTCTTAGTCTGATGGAGACCACCAACCACTATTTGACGTGAATCTCAACTTTATTGAACTGTGCTATGTGATGGCTGGTTAAAAGAACCCAAACCTATTCGGCATTCCACATGTTGCTCGCAGACACATTATGACCGAACGGAAACAAATAAGGAGAGTTAATCGCAAATTGCAAACAGCTCAAACCTACGTAAAAGTTATATTGACGCAGTGAGGCGCTTTTCTATATCAGCATATAGTGCGTATACGTGTATGTTTGTTTTGTCTAAAGTTCGCAGATGTATACACACAAGTACATAACTATATTTATTCAGCAATATCTTCTTGCTAACCTTATCCGATTTTTTGTTGAATGCCTTTATTTACGCAGCACATGATGCTCCAAGAGCCGAAACCAGACCACTACGCGTAATAAAGAGATTCTACGTTAAACTGTCTGCTTGCTGCTTAGAATTGCGCACCATGCGTAATTTGAAGGCTGGCTAGCATTACCTGGTGTTTCGCCACGAAAAATTTGAGAAATCTGAGATGAAAATTGTTTCCTCTTTTTCAGCGGTGCTGGTTCTGGAAACTGCTACAAATATTAGATAATGAGGTCTCTTAAACAGTTCGAAGGTGGAAAATTGCAATCTCAAGTATCCATGCCTCTGAAGGAGTATAAATAAAAGCGCGTATTTTTTCTTCACGCATCCAGTTTCACTAGTATAATATCACCATAAATGAATGTATTTACAGCATCTTTCTACAATACGCATCGTATTGTAGAAACGATGCTATGAATACATCATTTATGGTAGTAACGTTTGATCAACTTATACCTTCTGCAGAAATAACACGAAAAACGGAATACAGGGACTAAACCTTAAACATATTTTGCTTTAATTATATTTATTCTCCCATATGGTAGAGCCAACTGGGAGAATTCACCCACATGGCTCCACTAGGTTGGTATCAACGTTTCACTGGTATATAGGGAGATTTTTTAAGGCTTTACAGATTTGTTCAAAAAGGTCGCGAAAGCAGCACTTGTCAGTTTTGTAGGTGAGTTGTACAGTCCAAAGGACGTAGCGTAGGGTTCTAATCCCGTGAACGATCAGTCGGATAATTAAACGCAGCTTGTTAATTAACTTTCTAATTAGTGATAATGAACATATAGGTTTCAATGGGAAACTGCTGAGAGTTATCGAAAACCACTAAATAAACTCTTTTTAAAAGGATACAATGCAGGGGTAGCATTTTACGCGTTCTGTAAAGACGCTTCATTTTGGCGCGTATCTTCGGTTTCCGGTTTGTTATCGGAGCGCGTCTCCCGCGCCAACGGTCCTGTTCCTCTTTCGCATGGCGTGACGGATCGTCGGAGCGATCCAGCCAATGACAGCATACCTAGTGCGAACGTCACTGATGACGCACCGGGTCTGGCGGGACGACACGAAACCGGGACTGACCTGGGCGACGGGAAGCCGGACACGTGAATTCCGCTGACCCATTCGACTTCAGAAAGATGGCCCCAGGAGAGCAATTCGGTCGCGCTAGCGAGAACGAGTCTTAATTTCGCTCGTGCGAGCTCAACCTTTAATCTGGGACCAAGGGTCTACCTTGTATAGGAACGCGGACCTCCACTGGAGCGCCTTGATCTCCGTGGTCAAAGGCATGGGCAAGCAGGGAACCGATGGTACGTACACGGCCAATAACATACGTCTTGACGGCGCTCGTGGTTTTGTTTCCTGTCCTCACCTAGATACAAGGCTGTGATTACCACCGAAAAGTGTCCACTCATGTAGCCAAATTCGGTGACCGATATCTTAGCAGTGTCAGTCTAATAGCCAAAAACGCCGATGTCGTCTCCGCACGAGCCGCGTTGGTTGGACCGGTGGCAGTCGGTCTATCGAACGACGTTTCATCGACAGTTGATTGCGTGTCGACACTGCGACGCTTGATTGACAAAATCTTTTCGTCGACACGATCGCGCATTTGTTTCATTGACAGCTTCGTTTTTGTTGGTTTTCCATTATCAGCAGTGCTTACCGATCCCGGCAATGCACGCGGGCCGGCCTGTACGCCTCCTAGATGTTTAGGCCTCGCGGCTAATTCATATAGCGAACAAATATTACATTGTCGGCGGAACATTCGCATGTTCATGAAAACGACTTTACACGAAACAAGTGTCGACAAAAGGTTGTGTCGATGAAACCTGTTTCAATCAAACGTTGTCTACGAAACGTCGGCGAAACGATTCATCATTAATTAGAGTATCAATGATAGCTTGCACTTCCCTATTTTTCTGATAGTAAAGTTGCTCAAACGCTCAAAATTTGAGTGCGTATATTACCTCGATTCGAGACAATTTGTTGCACCGACTAGGCTGCACGAGACTCCCGCGAAATGTGCTTTTGGTTATTGCTAATGTGCCAAGCTTTGAAATCAGCTTGTTTGAAAAAAACTTCATATTGCCGAGCAATTTTTTTTAAACAACTGTCAGTTGTTATTGGGAAGTGGCGGAATCTTCGTGACACCTTCGGGAAGCGTCTGAGGGGACAGCAAAAAAAGAAGAAAAGAGTGGCGCAGGTGCCGGAGAATGCAGGCTCCTGCTGGGAGCATTTTGAAGATTTGCTACTCCTGCAGGATCTCCGTGGAGCCACGCCAGTACGTATATTTTCTTACGCTTAAGTGTGGCTGAAATAGAATGATTGCTTACTTAGGGATTTCCCAAAGCTTTTTGTATATGTTCCTGGAAATATTTCAAGGTACACATAATGGTTTTTGTTGTGTCCACTAATTCTCTAGGACCACCAGCAGTATGGACAGCATCCACGAGGACTCCATTGATGAAGTCCTAAATTGGTATAAAGAGGAGTTGGAGGAAGCACCATCAGAGCTTCTGCTGAGAATGGTCGACATGCTTGCATCCTCCCCCCTTCCCACTTGTCTACTTGCTCTCCCCTTCACGCTATGTCACTACTGTTTGGTCTCAAGCCTCCATCCCTGCTTCACACAACCTCCTGCCTTCCCCTAGATCTATTTCTACTGCACTTTCCAGAGGCCATGCCCCTTCACCCAGCACACACCGGCCAAAGCCACAGAAAAAAAAGGACAACACTGATGCACTCATCCGAAGACATGGACAGACAACTGGCATATGAGACAAAAGCCACAAAGCATTTCTTTAGCACTCGTAGACACGATGAACAAAGTGCCTAGAGCACCTGCAGGGGTACTGCAAGATTCACCTTATTGAAGTGCTCACGCAGTACCGAATGGGATATGTCCCAAACACCCTTGCGACGGTGTGTGGGCCTCAGCACCAAGAGTAATATATACAGATTTAAAGTGTCAAACCATTAACATAACCCTTCTCACATGACACAACTAGTAACATTATTCCTGTCATACACCTCAGCAAGACACTGCCATAAAACACCGACAGCATAGTGCCCAAGCTTCCTACTAGTCTTCCTGTAAATTCATTTACCTACTTTTTGTTGTACTGATCATTAGAAAAAAAAAGATTCAATAAAATCATGACTTGAAAAAACTGTCTCAGTGATGGAGGCGCATTTGACTTTTTGTAGCAGGCAAAATATTGGTTCGGAGCAGCCACTGATGGTTTTGGAGCAGATGCCAACATATGTTAGAACATCACTTGAGAATGGAAAAGCGATTCCATCTCAATGAGTCAGGGGTTCCTTCTATAGTACTACTAGATCATATTACTTTATACCTTTCTCATAAGAATTGGTAGAGCATAAAAGGAACACAGCTTTCTTAGATAAGGCTCTAGTCAAAGTAGGTTTCACTTACAATGTGGTATTAAAAGATGGGTAAAACGGGAATCATAGCGCAACACTTCATTGGGATAACTCCTCTCTCCCTCTTCATTTTGCACCCGGTACTTTGTTTAGCCTGTAAATATAATTTCTGTAAAATACCAGCAAGAACCAGACCATCTACTAACATGTCTACTAATAAAAATGAGTCCCGTAAGTTTAATAAACCTACATTACTCAAAGATCTTATATCATAAAACTGCAAAACAACCATTCAGAAAACATAAAAGCCTACACTTTCTCTTTAAAGGTGACACTGCTTTTTATCGACGTAGGAACCAGAGTTACGTCAAAGTTCGCTGCTCTTTCAATAGACAGCTACACCGGGAACTATCGTGACTACCGTATTTATTGAAATATATATATATATATATAGACCCCTCTTTTCTTCTATCTTTTTCTGCTGTATTTTTTTTTTAAACTAGAGGATAACTTACAATTAGGACAAAGAAGTTCGACCTGTAATAATCATGACCATAATTTTTGCACCTATTGCGCTAAGCCAGGCGCTCCTCCAGGTCAGTCGCTACGCCTAGCACTCCGGTGCAAAGCGGTGAAGCTTTCGACTCGCGCACACTGGTAGAGAGGTTAAGGTTCATACGAGCAGCACAAGTGCCACGGTACTCTACAGCCACTGGAAAAAAAGGCGTGTGGCAATGACATAATAGTCGAGTGAGCTGATCAGAGAGTACAAGACCCTGGTTCTGTTTTTATCACGGTAGCCACGATCGACAATCCTACTATATTTTGCAGACGTTTTCTCGGGACCCTCAGTTCCTCGACAACGAGGACATCGTCTGGAGATTTATACAATGTCAGCGATCAGCCGGCCAGAGCGGCTTATTTACAGTATCAAAGCGTGACATCGTGGCATTCATCATCTCCTTGTACGAGTTCTTTCATTGACTATACAAGTCAAGTGCAGCGAATGTCCCGTGACCTGCGCTTTTAGTATGTGTGTTTTGAGTGTTTGACTGTGTTCTGACACAAGACAAAACAAACTACTATAAGGTGAGTAGAGATGCCGTGAAATCTGGAGCAGATCCAAGGGGGAGACGACGGCGGCCGCCTCCCCCTCCCCCAAACAAAGTAGACCTTCCCACCCCTTCCCCCTTCTCGGAGGGCAATTTGACATGGGTGGACCCCCCGGTGCACAAGAAAGAAAGGGAGAATAATTATCCTTACACATATTCGCCCCCTCACCCCCCCCCAAACCGGATTCTGGATCCCCCTGCGTGAAATTCATATTTGTAGAATTTTTTTCCCCTCTACTTCTCTGAATTTTAAAATCGACCGATTATTTTTTGCTTTAAGTTCATTTCAGCGGAAGTGGTAGCAGAATTTCGTTAGTGGCGCAATTTGGCGCAGCACTTCTATCATTGTTGTCTTTACTGCAATGTTAAAGTGCAAGTAGCATAGCTCCTTAGAGCACTCTAATATAATGCCAATGCTGAACTTGCATACCTAAAAAAAGCACGCAAACAACTTTACCACCCATACTTTTTCATTTAAATATAAAAAAACTTAAATGACATTATAAAGTTGCATTGAATAATGAAATTGAAAATAGTCTTATATTGAAAACAATATTACCAGCACCATGGATGCTGGAAAGGTTTTCGTGTTTAAATACAGCCTCTATATATAAAAAGAAAAGACTGATGTAAGGCAGAACTGAATGCAATCCCTCTAGATTAGCGCTGCAGGACTTCCTGCTGCCACGAGACACTTGCCGGCGGAACTACTGAAGTAGTCCTTGTAGAGGTCCCTGACACCTCGAGCCACGTGAGCAAAGTTCCTCACCAGAGTCCGGGAAGCTGGAGGGGCAGCTGACTGATGTCTCAGCGCCACTGTCCGCCTTGTCTTCTAGCCCCATTCATGGAATCTGCGTAGCCAGGACCACAGTAGGCATTTTCATTGCCTTTGTTTTGTGCCATCAGGAGAATTGTGGAGCACACAAGGTGCCTTCTACCAGCTTTCGACATGTTAGGGCTCTTCCCCCAGCTTCCTTCCTGGGATCCTCCATCGCGTCACCAGGATACGAAAAGCATTTTCGGCGCATCTGCTTTTTGTTTTGAAAGTTAAAAAGAAATAGAAAAAGGGTCATGAGTTTGGTTTGAGAGGCAGACACACAGCTATAGTCTGTTGCAACTCAAGAAGGTAGGGCAAAGGTAAGATGGGCTGGTGAGGAGGAAGCAGAAGGAACGCTGAAGAGAGATGTAGGTTTCCCTCTCTCTTCTCAGCATTCCGTTTGCTTCCTCCTCCCCAGCCGTCTTACCCTCGCCCTGCCTTATTAGTTGCAACGGACGCTATAGATGACAACGAATGTAAATCTATACATGCACATGTGTGTAGTTTTAGAAATTTCGTTAGCTGCAAGAGTTATCTAGCAACGAACTTTCTATATATTTACCAAGTTCATGGGATGCTAAAATTGAGGCTTGGGCGAGTTGGTTCATACTTCGAGGTCTAAAAACAGCGCGAAAAGACGGGGACCAGATAGAAGTGAGCAAGCGCGCTGCGTCCATGTCACTTCTTCTGTCTGGTTGGTTGGTTGGTAAAAACTTTATTGAATGCCTGCAGAGCTTTCGCTGACCGGGCCTAAGTCACCCGCTTGGGGGCGTTGCCGCTGGTCCTCTTTGCCCGACTAGGGGCGTCGAAGTCCTGCCGCTTCACCGCCTCACAGGCCTGCTGGACGGCCCAAAGTTGATCGTCAAGGCTGGGGCTGCACAGGGCAGCGGACAGCCGCGGCGGGAGGGTTCCGGAGTTAGCACCGTGCGGGTCTTTGGTGCAGTCCCAGAGCATGTGGGTTAGCGTGGCTACCTCTTTGCGGCAGACCTTACACGTGTTCGTCGTGTATATTTCGGGAAACATTCTGTGATACTGTGCCGGGTTAGGGTACGTGCGCGTCTGCAGTTGTCTGAGTGCGACCGCCTGTGCCCTGTCCAGCTTGTCGCTGGGCGGAGGGAGTGTCCGTCGGGCCAGGCGGAAGGCCTTGGTGATTTCGTTGTAGCTCGTCATACGGTCCTTGCTGCTGTACCACGGACGACCGTCGCCGGTGCGGTTTGTTAGCTCGCGCGCCCTGGCGTGTGCCGTCTCGTTGCCGTTACGATGCTCCTCGGAGACTTCCCCCACGTGTGCGGGGAACCACAGGAGTCGGGTTGGGGGTTCTGGTTCTCGGTGGACTTGGCGTTGGCTTATGATTCGGGCTGCTCGTAGCGATATCCGTCCTTTGGCGAAGTTCCTGATCACTTGTCTCGAGTCACAGAGGACTGTTTGGCACGCCGGGTCCGTAAGGGCGAGGGCGACTGCTATTTCCTCCGCTTCTTCGGCGCGTTCGCATGTCACGCTTGCCGATATCTTCGTTTCCCCGTCGGAATCGACGACCGCCACGGCAAATCGGGAGCCTCTCTCGTACTCGGCGGCGTCCACGAATCGCGTACCCACATTGTTGCAGTGGGCATTGAGGAGAGCCTTGGCTCGGGCCTCTCTTCTGCCTCGGTTGTACTCCGGGTGAACGTTTCTGGGGATCGGATCGACTCTTATTGTCTGCCGGATCGCGACTGGGATGGTGACTTTGTGGCCCTGCTGTGTGTGGTATCCGATGCCGAGGTTTTCGAGGATGCGGCGGCCAGCGTTCGTGCCGGACAACCTCTCCAGTTGCGAGGTGCGCTGTGCCTCTGCGATTTCGTTCAGCGTGTTGTGGATGCCCAGCTGGAGCAGGCGGTCTGTGCCTGTGGATTCCGGCAGGCCCAAGGCGATCTTGTAAACCCTGCGTATGAGGACGTTGATCTTGTCTTCTTCTTTCCTGTACCAGTTGTGAAAGGCCGCAACGTAAGCGATATGGCAGACGACGAACGAGTGGATGAGTCGCGTGAGGTTCTCCTCCCTCATTCCGCTCCTTCTGTTGGTGATTCTCTTGAGGAGTCTCGTGGCGTTGGACGTCTTGTGTACTAGTTTGGTGACTGCTCCACCGTTGTGGCCCGTGGCTTCGATTATCATGCCGAGGACTCTGATTTTCGGGACTGTCGGGATGATCGTGCCATCACTCGTGCGTAGACTGATTTCCTCACAGTTTCTTCGGGCTTTAAGTTTGCCCCGTTGTGTGGGGCGGTAGAGCAGGAGTTCTGACTTCTTGGGCGAGCACCGCAGGCCCGTGCCTTGAAGATGGGCCTCTATTGCGTCAATTGCTGACTGCAGCGTCGACTCGATATGACCGTCGCTGCCTCTGTGCACCCAGAGAGTGATGTCGTCAGCGTATATGGTGTGCCGGACGTCTTCGATGTCTTGCAGCTTCTCTGCCACCCCGATCATGACCAGGTTGAAGAGTGTGGGCGAGATGACCGAGCCCTGCGGGGTGCCGGCGCTGCCCAACGTTTGCTCTTCCAGCTGGAGATCTTTTGCCACTAGTACGGCGCGTCTGTCCGTCAGGAAGTCTTTCACGTAGTTGTAAGTGCGCAGGCCGAGGTTTCGTTGTGAAATTTGTCGCAGGATCGCCGAGTGAACGACCTTGTCGAAAGCGCTTTCTAGGTCGAGTCCGAGGATCGCCCTAGTTCCCCTGGTCTTGTTATCCAGCACTTGGTGTTTTAATTGTAACATGGCGTCTTGCGTGCCGAGGTGTTGGCGGAAGCCTATGAGGGACGGTGGGTAGATCCCTTTCTGTTCCAGGTACACTTGCCAGCGGTTCAGCAGTGCGTGCTCCATGACTTTACCGACGCACGATGTCAGCGATATGGGGCGGAGGTTGTCGAGGCTCGGTGGTTTGCCGGGTTTTGGTATTAGGATCATCTTCGCGGTCTTCCACTGGCGCGGGAGGCTGCCTCGCCGCCAGCAGGTGTTGATGTAGTCTGTCAGCTGTTCCATCGAGCGGTCATCGAGATTCTTGAGGGCGCGGTTCGACACCCCGTCGGGGCCCGGTGCCGACCTGCTGTTGAGTTCGTGCAGTGCTGTTCTGATCTCTTCCACGCTGAAGTCTCTGTCTAATTCTTCATTGGGCTCGCCCTTGTACGGGCCGTGCTGCGCGGTCGGGGTCTCCGGAAGGTATTTTGCTCGTAGGCGGGCAGCCACCACATCTTTCCCGCGTTCCCCGATCTCCTTGTGTATCAGGCGTGCGAGATGGTCCCTCTGGTGAGACTTGGTGTTTGTTGCGTCCAGCAGATGCTTTAGTAGGCTCCACGCTTTGCCGTTGTGTAGTTGGCCGTCCACCGCGTTGCACATCTCATCCCACTGCTGGCGGTTGAGCGTGCGGCAGTGCTCCTCGATGCTGCGGTTGAGCTCCGCAACCTTTTTTCTGAGTCTCCGGTTGAGTCTCTGTTTCGTCCATCTTGCCAGGATCGAATTCTTCGCCTCAATGAGGTGCGCCAGGCGGCTGTCCATCTTGTCGGTGTCGACGTCGGTCTCGATCGTCTTGGTCGACGCTTTGGCGTCCTCGACTAACTCGCGGGACCACGCTTCGATGTCCGTGATCTCTTCTGCTTCGTGTAGTTGTTGTCGGTCGCGTTGCTTTCTGAAGTCCTCCCAATCCGTCCACGTAAAGGTGCGCTTGCTGCCTTGCATTCTGTCCGGTGTTGGGACGTGTATCTCGATGATCGCGTGGTCGCTGCCCAGGTCAACCGTCGTGTTGCTCCACGTGACGTTCGTCGTCCCCGCGTTTCTGACGAACGTCAGATCCGGGGTCGTGTCCCTGGTGGCCGAGTTGCCCAGTCTTGTCGGGTGCGCCGGGTCCGTGATGAGCGTGAAGTCTAGCTCCTGCGTGTCTTGTGCGAGGTTTCTCCCCTTGGCCGTGCTGTAACCGTAACCCCATGCTGCCTCTGCCGCGTTGAAGTCGCCCCCCGCGATCAGCGTCTGGGACCCGGCGGTCTTGAGTGCCTTCTGGAGCAGCGCCCGGAACCTCTGGCGGCGATTGGACGGGTTGCTGTACACATTTAGAACGAATATGCTCTGCTTCCTGTGTTTGGTCGGTATGAGTTCCACAAACGAATGTTCTACTTGAACGCCGCCAAGTTCGTGGTCGACGAACGTAAGGCCCTTCCTGACGAGCGTGCATAATCCCCTTCCCTCTATCGTGCAGACGTGTTCCCTATAGCCCATTAGGGTGGGAGCGTCCGTGAGCGTTTCTTGGAGTAAAATCACGTCTGGTTTGCGTGCGGCGTGCCTGATGTGTTGTTGCAGGACTGCCTTCTTGCCGGCGAAGCCGCGGCAGTTCCACTGCCATATGATTATCCCTGAATTACCGCTGGCCATGTTGATTCGGGAGAGAAGTTGTCCAGCTGCCCTTGGTGGCCGCTCGGTCCCTGGTTGCTGTCAGAGATGCTTGTCTTTGAAAGCTGTGTCTTGCTTGCTGATAAAAAAAAAAGTTTTTTGCAGCTTGAAAGATTAGTGGCAAGAAGACGTCAGTGATTAGGTTGGTTTTTTCATTAAGCTGAATCGGCGATGACTCCGATCGTGGCTCCTTGGAAAGAGCCATGCCATCCTTAAGGGCTCTAGTGGTAATCGTAGGCCTGCCTTTCTTCACGGGGATAGTGAGTAGTCCTAATATGTTGAATAATTTCCAATTGCGGACGCGTTTATGCGGCTTCTTGGTGCTTCCCGCGTTTATAATTCTCCCATAAGCGGAAGAATCATATTAAGCAATGATGTGATGTTTCGTGCCCATTGGGCGTCGACAGAAGATAATAGGCTGTAGGCCATGCGAGCTGCTTTTTTGAGAAGCGGAATCCAGCTCTCCCATGCATTGCCTTTGATTGGCGGAGCGTCAGAGGTGGAAGTAGTCTTCCGCATTGGATCAGGAGTGGCAGCCGCTGACGTCGACGGCCTTTCATTTTCTCCCTTGGGTTCTAAAACTTGAGTTTTGCGGTCATTTGAGGGAGGGGCCCCCTTCATGAGCTTCTGTTGATTCTTCTTTAAAGCTGCAGCATAGCCATGGGCGCTTGGGTTCTGCTTGTTAGATGTCTCATTTATTGTGTTCTGTGAGTGTAGAGGTCGTTGTTCAATTTCAGCCGTTTGTTTTGTTTCCCTCTGTTGTGAGACGGCGGACCTTGCGGCGCGAAAGTCAACTGCGTGTTTGCGTGCATAGCTGCGGGTCTCACTTTCTCTCTGCCATTTTGGGCAGGAAGAGGACGTGGCAGCGTGAGCTTGACTGCAGTTCGCGCATTTTTCTTGACCAGAACACGTGTCGTTGCCGTCGTGGGCTTCTCCACAGCGACTGCAGATAGATGGGCGCTTGCAGTTGGCTTCGCGATGTCCATATCCACAACATTTGCGGCACTGAATTGGGCGTTCCTTGAACGGTGTCACCGGATGGCGAACGTGACCGAGATAAACAAAACTCGGCAACGTTGTTTCGCTGAACGCTATCTTTACTATGGAACTTTGTCCAAGCCGTCGAATTCTCGCCACTCGGCCTTCTGGTGATCTCATATGCTGTTCAATTTCGGCATCAGAAAGTGAAGCGTCGACGTCTTTGATCACTCCTACTGCGAAGTGCCGCGGGACGGGCTCGTACGCCCGAACTTTCAAGCCGCAGATCTGAGTGCAGGCAAGGAGCGCACGGGTCGTCTGGCCATTTCGAGTGTCCACTGCGATCAGATTTAATCTGCTGTTGGGCCTAATCTCGTGGATGCATTCGGGACACAGCTGTTCCAATGCAACAGACAGTTTTAGACTGCTGATCGCTGTGATTTTCTGGTTTTCAACCGCTGGTACAAAAATTACAGTCAGGCCAACTGTCGTGGTAGGCGAGTTCGTAACTGTGTCTCCGCTTTTGCTTGAACTGGAGTTCTTTTTGCGCTTCTTGGATGTCTTGGCATCGTGCCATTCACCTTGGTCGGCGTCGGCGATTTCCATGTTGCTAGTTAACATTTCAGCGTTTGGTGGAGATATGTGGAGTCCGTGGTCAGGAGCTCTAACTTCTGCCAGGTTAGTGACGGAGGCTTCGTTCTCTAGCTCGGCGATAGAGGATCCGCATGTTGAAGGAGGCATGCTGTAGCGCTCAGTTGGAGTCTTCTGACTTGCCGTTAGCGAAGGGGTTCCGGTAGCCATGGTGAAGTCAAATCAGGGTTTATACCCCGAGCCGATCGAAAGCCACCCCTCCGACAAGCGGAGGAAGCCTTATTAATTGTTCGCTGATGCTAGAATTGTCTAAACTGGTGATATTATAAATAGAAATAAGCACAAACAGATTAGCCGAGAAAATCACTGACCTGTTCGAAG
>JAZHYW010028782.1:0-145246 GCA_037355805.1 Ixodes ricinus | reverse complement strand
AGCTGGCAGCGGCGCGAGCAAGGCTACGAGGGGGCAGTGATGGTGCTCCGAGCCATCCCACCGTGAACCAATGTTATGGTGGCCAATGTTTCGGCCACCCCACGGGTGCGTGTCGCCATCTATTGGTAGAACTAACGCCTTGTTCAAGATGGCTGCCGTGGGACCGCAGCCTTAAAGGCCTGTTCTCACATGCAGCAAAGCGCTGATGTAGCGCTGCTCAGGTGTCGTTAGCTTCCTATCGACTGCCGCGAGCAATAGATTTGACGGTGCGATACAAAGCTGGTGAAAGCTCCCGTAAGCACGCTCTTAGCGCGAAGTCAGTGTTATGCTTGCAGCGTTCCGCTACATGTGGGAACAGGCCTTGATGTTATTTTTATTTCGACCCTTCCTCCTTGCCTGTTAGTGTTGTATGTGTAAATTTAGAGGTACTTTGAAACCTTTGGAAGAGATGAAGGTATCTGAAACTGAAGCTTTAAAGGCCAATGGCAAAATACAGGAAACATTGTTCTCGCTAGACTCATGACATCAGAAGGTTTTACTCAAGGCTTTTTGTTATTGTCGCGTTTTCATACTACTTCCCTCCTAAATGTACTGGAAAGTCTGGAAGCGCGAGATCCGTACTCATAAGGTAACTTCGAGTCGCCTTTATTTACATTTAAGGGAGCTTGTTGTACGAGTACCAAGAAGTCGTGATCGTTAACCATATGCAGTCTTGTATAGTTACTGGCGCTGCGGAATTTCCTAAACCTGTGAAACAAGCGCGTGCATACTTTAATCTGATCTGCGTTAAGAGAATAAGTGAACTATGCTCCGTTTCACAATTGGCGCACAACGCAGTCAAGGGTACTGCCTCGAGCGCGCGTCTACAAAGACAATTGAAAACACGCTCGCGCCTGCAGCCTTCTCAGCATCATACTAAAAAAAAATAAAACACGGTGGATAACTTGGGCGCCCGCAGCTTTGACCGCATGACTGTAGATATTTATCTTCTCGTACTCAGAGCTATGCACGCAAAAAGTGAAGAGCTTTTCGGAAGTGCTATTTTTAGTGATCTTGAGCATGACGTACAGATTTCTTCCTTTCCGAAACAACGAATACATGTTTCATGGGCCGTGAGAAGGCAAACCGGGATGTCCATTTATACAAATTTTATATTAGATGGACAGACAAGGAACGACCGAACTCAAAGGTGAGGTGAACGTGGATTCGGCCTGTGTTTCATGTCTCGCTCTTTAAGGCCGACGTACACTTCGCGCTTTCCACGTTTCCATTCCTCCATCTTTTTTTATATCCTCTGCACTTTTTACCCTGCCCGAACACGGACTTCCTTCATACTTTAGAGAGAAAACGACGCCAAGAAGATATTCGTCCTTGCAGGAAACTGAGGCTGTATGTGGACCTTTAGAAGGTCATGCTCTCTGGAGCCTCAGCGGTCCGCCGGAACGCGAGACATGAGAGGCAGGAACGGGACGGCAGGCCGCCAAGCCGATGCCGCTACCCAGCGGCGGTCACCGGTCAGAACAGAAAGCACACATTTAACGTAAGCTAAGTACGCAAAACGTACACCTTCAGACAACTGAAGGTGTACTTTTTGGTTTACTAAAAAGTACGGATATAATTTGTTTGTTTTGTTATATTATCTGTATACTGATAACACACAATTTTGTTTTATAGAATTGCGAAAAAGTAAGTTTTAACTACATATCCTAAGTACACAAAAAGTATACTTCCAGTGTATTGATTTTCACCAAGGGACTCTTTTTCTTCAGCTTGTCGAGAGGTGAAATTAGGTAAATAACTTTCCCTCTTAGCGAAAACACGTCAGTGGTATTTTATATATAGTGAATGTATCGAAGGAGCGATATACGAACTGCCACTGACGTGTGAAAAATCTTACATCGGACTGCCGGGGAGATGTCTCAACAAGAAACTAAGCACATGCCAAACCGGGCAGCTGCAGGCACCAGTTAACCTTGCAGCACACTGCGCAGGATGCAGCTACGAAGCATTACTTCTAACTACCACCATCTTAGATGAATCACGAGATAGGACCAAGCCCGAAATCATGGTGCTTCTTACATGCCTTCATGAAGGCACGGCACTTGGGAGACTGAACCATCAACAGGGAGTATACAGTGGTGAGCCATAGCTGTGTGTGCGGCTATTGAGCGCTTGCTGATGGCGAGCTTCCGTAGTTCTTTTGCAGTGTGCATTCCGCACCATCAATATTGCCGGCTTAGCAGGCAATTACTGTGAAGCTCGTCCTCAGCATGCGCTCCTGACATCGCCTTTAAATATTAGCTCTCTACGTGGCGCCGAGCCTGCAAAGCGTCGCTGTGGTCGTGCCTTGCCACGATTGGCCGAACGCGTGACCTGTGACGTCGGAAAGGGGATTTATCATCGACGGAATAAGAGGAATGAAAGAATTTTAACTTTGACGGTGCTGGCAGTGTTTCTTTGAGAGCGCAATGACTTTTCAAGGCTTTCGCACCATGTGCTCATTGAGCAACTACGACCGATCGAACTTCGTTGTTCGCAATGGTAATGACGTCATAGCAGGGAACCACAGTGAGGGCGCCATCAAAGCATGCGCTCCGCATCGCCTTTAATAGAGCGTGTCGACGTGCGCGATCGAAAGCGTCGCTGTGGTCGGCCTGCCATGATTGGCCGAATGCCGACTATAACGTCAGCAAAGGATTTCTCGTAGACGGAGATGAGAGTAATGAAAGAACTTCACTTCTGGCGGTGTTGGTAGTGTTGGTTTCAGAGCGCAATGATTTCAGGCTTCCACCGTACTAATTACAAACACGATCGAAATCGTTGTTCGAAAAGTAATGACGTCACGAGAGGAAACCATAAGAGGGCGCTACCAAAACATCGCGCCTAGAGTCTATACGTCGGAACTTTCATAGTGTCGCCGCTGCCAGACCGCGCCGCTATATCGCCGAGATCCGATCACGTGAGGAGCACGGATCAGGTGCCGTGCAGGAAAGTAGACGTTGCACGCGCCCGCCGTACGTTCCCCTGCTTTTAGAGCAAGCGCATAGAACAGAGGCATCGTACGCACGCGCGTCCGCTATTCGCCGAATTCAGTCACGTGACGAGCGGGATCAACCTGCCATGCAGAAAAGACGTGCGCTGCGGAGATGAACGCGCCGCTCTGGCATTCCCGTGAGGTTAGGTGCCAATACAGGAACTCTAATCTCGCCGCTAATAGGAAGTATTCACTGGCGGCCATAACTGTGCGTGCGACTCCTGAGCGCGTGCTGATGGCGAGCTTCCCCAGTTCTTTTACAACACGCATTCCACAACATCAAGATTGCCGGTATTATCGGCCTATTAATATGATCTCGTCCACAGCATGCGCTTTAAACAGCGCCCTCAAATATGGCGTCTAGTGAATGAACCTCTCCGGAAACGCAAGCTCCACGTGTGAAAGCTCCGGGCATTATGGATTCTGTGAGGGTGTGGCGCCCTTTAGTTAAGCCAAGTCAGCCTCGTCGAGCTTTTGCATATCTAGGTGGCGCACGTTACCGCTCGAACTGCAGCACTATTTTTAATCCATTCATGCATCCAGGCGAGCTAATGTTCCTTTAAAACTAGAGTTTTTGTATAGGCTTTCGTAGGGAGCCTATACAGGAACTCTATATAAAACATTGTTGGGACTGCAAGGTGGTGGCCTAAGAAAATCACGTTTTCGGGGACTGCACGCATAAACATTTCTGAGAAAACATAATAAATTTTACAGACCATTCCCGAAAATAAAAGACCCAAGTGCTCGGCGGAATGAACCAGACCATCCGGCTTACCCAAGCATCAAAAATAATTATTTGACTCCCTCCTTCCGTTCAAATAAATAAATAAATGCAATTAAGGACGCTCACCTGACTCACTTCATTTAATCCACATACCCCACCCCAGGACAGCACCGATGCCTTAATGGCCCTGGTGTTTCTTTCGTATATTACTATTATTAAAAACATTTTCCCACAAATTTGCTGCGTTTTTGTTTTTTTGTTTTTATTGGCGAGGAAAAATAAAATGTACCAACTAGCTTAACTCATTTCCGTAGCAAAATTTAAAAACTAAAACGCTTTAGATGCGTTAGTTACACCAACGTTATTAGAACAACTCAGTTGGGAAACTGCCATAGAGCCTTCTTTGAAATAGTGTCTTCGATCCGTACTCAAGAACCAAGCTACAGTATTCTAAAGGTTGTAGTGGCAAGAGCGGCACCCAATTACAATGGGCCGTGTGAAGACGGTCGACGTAGATGACCGTGAGGGGAGAACGTGGCGCTGAAGTTCCGGACCCTAGGAGAATTGGTGGCACATCTGGGGTGAGCGAAGAAGGCGGCGAGGCTGAGGCGGTACGCTTCTCCGGAACGTAACATTGTAGCACTTTTCTTTGTGGTGCAGTGGTGGGGAGTTTTCACCGTTCCGTTGCCGTCTTGGTCGTGAATGCAAGGAAAAAGATGGACACACACTGATTCGTGCCGCGATGCAAGTCAGGCTACCCGGAAAGCAAGGGCAGCCGGAGCACCAGCGATCGTAGTCCGTCGCTGTTTCGTGCGCCAAAGAGTTTGCGCAGGCTGGCAGTGAGAACAAAATCTTAAACGAGAAGATAAACACCTCGCCCAGATATCAGCGGTGTGCGAGAGACATTTTGAACCCCGCCTTATCCTTCGGGACTGGTACTGGTAAAAGCAAGCGAGTTGAACATGAATACTTAAAATCAAAAGAATAAAACACGGAGGAAAAGCCCAGGACAACAACGTTCTTTTATTTAACAGCGATGTTTATTTTGGGCAGGAAAATTTCACCCTGGACTATGTGCACATCGTCAATGGCGAAGAAGTTAGGATTCTATGCCGCAATATATTTAGTGTATTTTGTAGTCTTTTTGCGTAGTATGTTGCTGTGCATCTGTCATGTGCTTGCTGTGTGTATCGATGAAGTGTATTACTACTTGTGAGAGGTCGTAAACCAGTGTGTTGAGAATACTTTTTTTTCAAATTAGGGGCTGTTGAAGTTTGTGTTCATATTGAATTTTATTGGTCATGTACTCCCAATCGAGGTATACTTTCTTCATTTACTACCTTCCACAAAATACAATGTGCTGTATGTTCGCCAATTGTAGTGGCACCTTGGCCGCTCCGAAACGCGTTCGGCCTTGCACCTCACACAACGCTGGTCCCAGTATCAGCAACTCGGTGACAAAAAACAATACACCAGTTTACTGTTCCGCTGACTATCGAAAAAGTGAGAGGTTTATTGAGATTTACTAGTCTATTTTTCCTTGTTATATCAGTATCGCGTGGTTTCTTTCACTGCTATAAAGCGTGGAGCCATAGTGATAGCGTTGCTGAACGATCTGTCAGTACTGGAAAAGGGCAAGGGGGGGGGGGGAATCGATAATAATCAAATAATTTCCCTCAAAAACAGCCGAATATTGAAAGTAAAGGATAGCAGACACTCTAGGGGCATTCGTCCAAAGGCAGAACTACAATTTTTCACGTTAGCAATTGTCCCGAGTCGCGAAAAGCTCCAGTCAAACCTCAGTAGTGCGCGCCGAACAGCACCGACGACGGGGCTGACGGAGGCGCGCTCCTAGGGCGCAGCACAAATCAAGCAATCTCGCTGAAAACACGCGAACATTCCAAGTGAAAGAATAGCACACACTCTAAAGGCATTATTCCGAAGGCAGACCTACAATTTTTCCCATTAGCAATTGTTCTGCGTCGCGAAAAGCTAAAGTCGAACCATAGTTGTACACGCCGAACAGCGTCGACGACAAGGCTGACGGGGGCACGTTCTATGGGCTCAGCACAGCAGCGCCACGGTGTCGTCTACACGCAAAATCGTCACGGGGCGGCCGCCACTCTTGCAACTACAACTCTCTAGAATTATTAAAAAATTCGAAAACCAACCAAGCCATTCCAAGGGACCCTACGTTTCGAGGCCGATTCGGCCTGTTCTTCAGGGGCGACTACGGCTATAGCCGCTATGGCCGTTGAGGAGCAGTGTCTTTTCTTTCCTTCTACGGCGGGTATCTGGTCTTCTTCTTCTACGGCTGTGCCTTTTCAATAAAGTGACGAAACCCGTTCATATATGCGGATGGTAAAGCTCCGAGAGACCTATTGTTTTAATATGCCAGGATTCGGGAGACAGTCTCTTTCGGGGATTTGTCTCAACTCTAGAACACTGTAACCGAACTAATGGCGATCTCAACGCCACCCCAGTGGCGCCACCTCGCAGTGGCATTCAGCAGTAGCCATACAAATTAAAATTCATGTTTAGACCTGTCACGAAAGGGTGCGCTTTTATCGTATTTAGTTTGTTCTCTGTAGACGCGTGCGGTCCGGATTTCAAGGGGAGTTTTCCAACTGAATATTTAAGTAACGTTGGTGATACCTAAATTTTTTTTTGTGCGTGCCCTACGCATGACATCTTTTAAAAATTACGGGGCCCATTAAGAACGATGGTGCATCCAAAAGAGGGCAGTGAACAGACGCGCTCTTTTTAAAGTTTCTCCTCTTATGTGCACAACGCAGTGCAGTACAGAGCCCTCCAAATATTGCTGTCTGCCGTACATACGGACCCAGCGCGAACGTAGGCAACGTGGTTCTCGCAGACGGTACGGCGGTAGCAGCAGACGACGGAGCGGTGACACCTCACTGCTCACCTATTGTCTCACGCGCACCGCTTGAGGGCGTGCGCTACTTTCCAGAAAGGTCCATTGGCGACGTGCTGTGTGCTATGCGAATGGGCTGCCACTAAACTCGCTAACACCGTGTTCTCTTGGTCTCAAAACTCATCTTATACCTCTGTATGCTGCCACTGCTCCTCGCCTTCAAGAAAATGACGCTTTTCAACTGCAGAATTTACTATCACGTTTTTCGGCTGTATTCAGCAGTAGTTACACTGACTTAGGAAATACCAATTTGGCTACGCACCGCATCATAACCGGTGATGCAGACCCCATTCGGCAAGCGCCTCGCAGACTACCACTGGCGAAGCGTTCACACGTGAATGACCTCGTTGAAGAAATGCTCAGACAAGGTGTCATTGAGCCAGCCTATGGACCCTGGTCCTCGCCGATCACCTTGGTAAAAAAAAGGATGGATCAACTCGATTTTGCGTCGATTATAGGAAGCTAAATGACATCACAAAGAAAGATTATTTTCCACTACCACGGACAGATGATATCCTAGACGCGCTCGCGGGATCTACTTGGTTCTCGATCCTTGATCTCAAGAGCGGCTACTGGCAAGTTCCCGTACATTCATCAGACCGCGAAAAAACAGCCTTCAACACCGGCAACGCGCTCTATCAATTCACAGTCATGCCCTTTGGGCTATGCAACGCTCCCACAACATTCCAACGTCTAATGGAAAAAGTCCTCGAGGGACTAACCTGGTCCGCTTGCCTTGTGTATTTAGACGACATTGTTGTCCTTGTAAAGACCTTCACCGAACACCTGACTAATCTCGAGTTGGTGCTCAAGAGACTTCAAGACGCAAACCTGAAGTTGACCCCTAAAAAATGCACCCTTTTTGCTCGGGAAGCCCGATATCTAGGACACGTTATTGCAGCCAGTGGCGTCTCTCCTGATCCACTGAAGTTATCAGCAATCACCGACTGGCCAACTCCAGCATCAGGTGGTGACGTTCTGAGCTTCCTCGGCCTGGCGACGTACTACCGGCGCTTCGTCCCTGGTTTTTCACGAGTCGCCAAGCCTCTATATGCCTTGACCGAGAAGTCCAAGGTATTCAAATGGTCTACTGAATGCCAAGACGCCTTCGACGCACTAAAGTGTGCGCTAACGTCGCCCCAGCGCTGGCTTACCCAAGAGACAACGCGCTGTTCATTCTGGACTCAGATGCGAGCAATACCGCGGCAGGATGCAGTACTGTCTCAACAACAGGAAGGCCATGAACGAGTAATTGGCTACTACAGCAAAGCCTTCACAAAGCCAGAACGAAACTATTGCACCACAAGACGTGAACTTCTCGCTATTGTCAAGGCTCTTTCCCATTTCAATCACTATTTGTGTGGCAGGAAGTTCATAATCCGCACAGACCACGCAGCGTTGACATGGCTTCTTGGTTTTAAAGAACCAGAAGGTCAAGTTGCCCGCTGGCTAGAACATCTACAGCAGTACGACTTCGAGATTAAACATCGTGCGGGATCACACCATAGTAACGCCGACGCCCTCTCTAGGCGTCCATGTAGTGAGGGTTTCTGTCGACAGTGCATGAGCATGATTCGCCGTAATTCGGGCCTGAGTCGCACCCTCTGCCCTGTCACCATCTCCAACAGCATGTGGTCACCGCAAGAAATACAAGAGGCCCAGTCACGTGATCCTGCTGTCAGCCTGTGCGTCCAGTGGAAACGAAACGGCCGTCGGCCACAACGTACTCAGATATCCCACCTATCTCCAGCAGCATTAAGCTATTGGGCCCAGTGGGACACACTAGAGTTACGTGACGGACTTCTGTACCGACGCTGGGAATCACCCACTGGTGACCGAGTCGTGTGGCAACTAGTTGCACCACCCGAATTCCGCGCCCAGATATTCCGACAGCTTCACAGCAGTCCCGAAGTAGGCCATCTTGGCGTCAATCGTACCCTTCAGAAGATACGTGAGCGTTTCTACTGGTTGCAGTGCCACAACGATGTCAAGTTGTGGTGCCGTCAGTGCGACCTGTGCGCTTCGCGTAAGGGCCCACACAAAAAAGTACAGGCGCCATTGCAAGAACGCGTCAGTGGAGCACCATTTGAACGGGTCGCCGTAGACGTTCTCGGTCCTCTACCACGAACACAAACTGGCAACAGGTTTCTCCTTGTCATAGTAGACTATTTCTCAAAATGGCCAGAAGCCATCGCTATTCCTGACCAAACCGCCCCTGTCGTGGCAGATGCTTTGGTAACCCACTGGATATCACGGTACGGCGCACCCTTGTCATTACACTCAGACCAAGGACGAAACTTCGAGTCACAGGTCTTTCAAGGTGTCTGTCGACTGTTCAACATCACGAAAACAAGAACGACGCCGCTGCATCCACAGTCCAATGGCCTCGTGGAGCGTTTTAATCGCACCATACTGCAGCATTTGGCGATGTTCGTCAACAACCATCAAGACGACTGGGACTGCTTCGTCCCTCTGTTCCTCTACTCCTATCGAACCGCAGTTCACGAAGTCACCGAGTACACACCCGCCATGATTCTTTTTGGACGGAAAATTCGTATGCCGTGCGACCTCGCTTTCTCAAGATCGCCAGACCGTTCCTCTGACCCCGCGTCTTATGTTGGTGACTTGATGATGCGTCTCGAGCGGACATACGACTTCGTTCGAGGGCGCCTGTCTATCGCTTTCCAGCGAATGAAGGCACGATACGACGAGCACACCACACAAGAAATGTTTCAACCGGGAGACAAAGTGTGGCTTTACAACCCTCTGCGAAAACGGGGGCTTTCGCCCAAACTACAGCGTAACTGGCAAGGACCATTCATTGTTGTCACGCGCTTGAACGATGTGGTATACCGCGTGCAACGCAATGCTCGTTCGCGCATGCTTGTGGTTCACAGAAACCGCCTTGCTCGGTACGAGGGCTGCTCAGCTTGAACTGAACTTACTGTCATTTATTTTTTGTGAGGGGATAGTGTGACGAGAAGAAGAAGTGATGTTGGGATTGGAACGGATAGAAGGAAACACCAGGGGCGAGATACGCTTAGAATAAAGCGTAACATATATATATATATATATATATATATATATATATATATATATATATATATATATATATATGTGTGTGTGTGTGTGTGTGTGTCACGGTATACCACAAAATCAACCTAACTCAACAGCTGCGCTCTAATTTCGCAATACAGAGGAGCGTAAAAATTTGTAATTTCCCCTTTACTGGAAAACGTCAAGAAGATAAACGGATCTGCGGGTTTGTGAGAAAAAGAAGAACTTCGCGGCAATCTTTCGGATCCTCCCATTACGATGTCATAAGTCAAATAATCTACGTGTTTGACGAGCTTAGCAACCCAGCAAAGACATTCATCATCGTTAGTTATTTCCAGGGTTTCTCAGGCCCATATTCCTCTTCCCAAACTTCGATATTTCTCTGTTTTTCAAAACACTGCTGTTTACAATTAGCCCGCAAATACATTAATGATCCAGTCTATAGCTCATAAAACTATCAGGCAAATAAACAGTTGTTAATTTTCGCATTGCCTTGTGCGTCCTGTTCCTATATATCTACCATATCGTCTTATAGTTTCCATCCTTGTTCACTGTAACCCCGCAGCGCTAGCATACCACATAAGGTATAGTACACAGAAAAAATGGGTGGGGAGGGCTCAACAAATGTATAAACGATGACAAGCAAACTTTTGTGATGACACTGTAACAACTCTGATGAATGCATGGGCACGGGTTTATATGTTTGTCCGCAAGTATAAGAACGACAAAAACACGGGATTCTTTCTTTGTCACCAGGGAAGGCTACCATCGGTTAACGCCAATATCATTGAGGAAATAGTTCAGACGTTCTAGTGAAGAAAAAATGCTATTGTGGTGTAATTGTGGATTGAGGCCAACGCCAGTTTTCTCTATTTTTCTCGCCGTGTAAAAGGACTGTTTCAAACCTACTACAGGAGTGAAAATTTCTCAGTTGGCGTAATTAACCTAAGTAGCAAAGTTTATGGCCGCCAGTACCATTTTCGATGAAGAATGGAAAAAAGCGTCTAAGTCGTGCTCGCGCTAACAGTGTCGCACAGCGTACGTAAGTGCTAGCGGTTTTTGACCTTACAAGTACATTAGCGAAATGATTATGGGCGTCGCTCCAGTAATTACTTCTACTATACTCCAAGATAGGGTGCCTTCATGTGTGCTTTGCACGGGGTGATGAAATGTGGCCGTTTGGTTTCGAAAGCATATTTTTCATTTTTTTCTTTTGAAGCGCGTGAAAGAGCGTGTCCCTGACCGCGCTCGTGGGTTTGAATGTACTAGAGGGACATTTTGTGTTGAGGTATTTCTTCATTTTTTGTATGGTGAGCGCGTCCTGTCGGCATAGGGTTCTACAAAGAATGGCAACACCCTAAACAGAAGGACATTAAGGCATCATATCCGGAACAACCTTTCTTGGCAATGCAGTCAAAGTTTCGGGCCTGTTAAGGCACGGGTACAGTCTCCCATTTTGAGCGCTGATTAAAAGCCTAATTATACCCCAGCGCAGACCGACACTCGTTGGGCACTGCGCCACGCCACGCAGCGCTGACAAGCGCCCGAACGACCGTGTTTACACTCCAGCGTTGACCAGTGAGGTCCTGCGCGTCCCGAAGAACTGCCCAACTTTCGCATGTTCGTCACCGTGGCAACTGCATTGTCTCTACACCGTATTTCCGCTTTCTGGTCGGTACCAATCACGCAATCGGTGAGTGTGGCTTGTCCTCGTCGTGTAGCCAAGCTTCAAAACAGCGATTCGGTTAAATGGATAGCAGTTCAAACACAGGCAAATGATAAGGAATAACAAGTGCAAATTAGCATTTATTTTATGCAAGATGTCACACAAATGTCAACAGAAAAAATATTCACTATATCACTTCCCTCAAAGCTAGCCGCTTGACAAGTTCGCCGGAATCGTGCCAAGCGACTCCTGGGGCTCCGCCGGGATGCTTCGATGAAGTCAATGCACTCGATTTTCCAGAGCGACTTCTTTCGGACAAATGGTCAGTGTGTTATCATCATAGTCGTCTTTCACGTTGACTCAAAAAACTGCCACCAAAAACAATAAAATAAAAGTGGACGAAGCCTAACTTAAGCAATGTACGCGTTCTCAATTGTAGAGCACTTTAGAGAGCCTATACAAACAACACAGTATTCAGTCCCATTTTAATCGCGTACCGCTGCCATCGTTTAAAAGCTGAGACACCCCTGTTGAAACTTTCTAGCCGGCTGAATAGTTCAGATGTTACACTGGATCCGCCATTTCCGTACATTCGACGGCGCTGTTGTTTCGATCGGGAACGGCTGCCGGTGCGTACGACTTGTACATGATCGTATATAGAACACACGTGAAGTCATCTTTAATTCCAAGTAACTCTATCTTTGACGCGTCATCGAGCTTCCAACTTTTGCCGGCACCCACCACAAACACACTCGCCCAGTCGTGCTCACGAACGTTAACTATGCACGCCAGCACGGGAACACGAGAACAGCGCACCACACACGGCAATGACACCAGGTTCAGATCGCGTAGTCAGCATCTCGCGCACTCCGACTGGCCCAACATCCGGATTCGCAAATTGGGCGCTCGCGCGAAAGTCACCGTCGCCGGCCTGCGCTCGTCGACGACGCGAACAGAGCATGCTCGATTCCGTCGTGAGCTACGCCGACGCGCGCTGGTCTACGCTGCGCCACGTCGCGTTGCGCATGAGGACGGAGTATAGGCCCCCGTTCGCAGCCAGCGTCTGCCAACGCCATCGGGCCAGTGCGCTCGTAGACGTTACGACGGAGTATAAACAACCCTTAAATGCTGTGCACGCGCTCGACTCCTTTCCATGAAAACACCAAAAATGGTTGTCCCAGAGTATAGCAACACTCTTACCAAGAAGAAAACGTTGAACAACTCCTCTAATATCAAGGTGATGGGAAACATTGCAAGAAAAACTCATGGTTTACGGTAAGTTTAATATTTCAAATCTTACGCTATTTATTATAGCCGTCGACATTTAAAAAAAAAATTCATCAGAGCAAAAACTATGACCCATCACACCTTCAAGTTTCTTCCTACATTACACGGGGGAATCCGAAAAGACAATATGTCCGGCCGTAAAGAAGGAATAAGAAGCTGGAGCACAACCAACGAGTTGAGGACCCGAACAAAGTACCACCCGCCCCCTCCCCCGATCGGCCGCCATTACGGGGCCAGGTTGCGGAGGTCTGTAGTTGATTCCACAGAGTCCCTCGCCGCCACGCTACTTAAAATTCCTCTAAGCCGTGCAGGAAGAATGCTTGGAGTGAAGAGGACGTACGACGGAAGCGGACGACGACGCATCAGACCGCGGTGGAAACCGGAACCTGCGCTGGCTCGTAGCTTCCAGTTCCGCTTCCCATGAACCGCAGCGAACGATACGAGCCATCCTGGCCAATCCAACGCTTTGGGCATACCACGTGACTACGTGTCGCTTGCGTCACCACGCCCGCTCCAGCTGAAGGACATGTGCAACTTTCACGGCATTCGATCGGAATTGGGGATTCGGGGCGTTCTCCTCCGCGGTCCATCGTTAGGTGAAACGGAGTGTAGCCTCAGCATGATCGGAATGCGGTCGGCCGAATTAACGAAACAAAGGCCTTCACGTTCATTGACGATCAATCTACTCAGCTGGTTCGATGGAACGATGCAGCTGCGGCTCCTCGAGACATTTACCGGGAATGGGGCGGCAGCTGTCGCCGGCTCACGCAATTTCCTCACCGAACTGACATATATGAAGCCCTACGAGATTGGGAGGGACCGTTTACTTCCTCATTCCTTTCTTTTCTTTGTATGTCTCGCATAGGACATTCTAGTAAAATTTTATTTGACTAATGAGTGCGCAGTGCACGGTGCTCTTTCAATGAACGTTGTTTTTTTTTTTTGTGCAGTTTATAAGTTATAATCCCATCCACCAGCTGAACGCAAGCATCGGGCGCATACATATATAACGACAGAATGTGGTCCTGCCGCGCCAGCACTTTCAAGGTGTTACACTTCCTTTCGTCGCCCTCAATTCAGAACCTTCGGAATAGTTAATTAAAGAATAGAGCACGGTTGCAGAGCCTTTGAAACATACGTCGTCACAAATTAAATTTATATTGGGCTAGTTGGTTCATTGTGATCTAGAGGACTAAAAAGCGCAAAAGAACATGGACGAAGAAGAGTCATATACAACACGGACTGGCGCTGCAATACAGACTAGTGCTACAACACGGACTGGCGCAGTCCGTGATGTGTGTGACTCTTCTTAGTCCGTGTTTTCTTGCGATTTTTAGTCCTCTAGGTCGTCAGAACCTCCGTGGCCCGTAATATATCTCATAACTCGCTTTCGGCTCAATTTGGTTGGATCCATTTTATCGGGGGATCAACAAAGAGGCTAGAAAGGTCTAAACAAGCTTGAATAAACAAGCTTGAGCAGGGCGTCTGAACGGCACCGCCTACAAAAAATTCGCTCGCATTTTTTCACACGCCGTGAGATGACACAGCTTGACAGGAAATCCCGCGAAGCGTGCGGAACGGAAATAAATTAGCTTTCGCGTGCTCCTACCACCGACCCAAAACAGCTTCAATACAACTTAAAAAAATAAGAAAAAGATCCGGATTATCTTTGTTGGCGAAGCACTTGGCTTGCAATCTTCAGGTGGTTAGTTCAAAACCTGAAGTGGGACTGTGGGCATTTGATATGGTTCCTTATGAGAGTAAAGCTTTTCGGTGCCGGTGTTTGCTACAGCCCGCTGTTAAAGCCGGCTGTTACAGCCAGTTGATACAGCCAAATGTTTCAGAACTGCCTAAAAATCGGCTGATACGCACATTCTGTGCTAAAACAAGAGAAGCCTGGCGGTGTTTACTTTCAGACACTGTGACCGAGAAATGGACTGTTTGCTTCACTTAAAGCTCATACTGAAAAGCATTTGCTTCCTTTCACTAAAAAATTAGAAAGCGATAGTTACGCCTGTGTTCGTGATGTTTCATGAAATGCCTCGTCGCATCTAATTTTCGGATTCTCTACGCTTTCGCTCCACCATCAGGCCAGTCGGTTTCTTTTAAAGCATTAAATGCTTTTTAACGCTACCCCCATCCCACAATTTTGTCCGCCCGTCCGTCCATTCATGCATTTTTCTATAAATTTAGCGGGCAAATTGATATCACGAGACCAATATACGAATTCAGTTTCTTAGCCAAATTTAGCGGGAAGGTTGATTTTACGTCACCTGATATCATGGGACATACATACTAATTCAGTTTTTCTGCTAGCGGAAAAATTGCCGTCACGTGATCTCTACAGCAATTTAATTTCCCCGCTAGATTTTGCGGGAAAGTGGCGTCACCTGACGTCGCGTGACATATACACCCTGGGGAAGTTGACGACACGTGACCAATACGTCAACTCAGTTTCCCCGATATGTTTAGCTCGAAAAATCACGTCTTCTGGCCAAAACATTAGGAAGTTTTCGTAGACCGCGTTTTCCTCTCCGCTAAGCCCTCCGCAACGAAGAAGCCGCTACTGCGCCTGCGCGCCGATGACTTTTACTGCCCAGTTCCGGGTATCGTAGCGGGTCGCGGAGAGCGTTATGGGACGGTGAAGACGATCTTCGAAGACTCCCCATTCATTCAGTTTCCCCGCTAACTTTAGTGGGAAATGGACGTCACGTGACCTATTCACCAATTTAGTTACCAGCTAGATTTAGCGGGAAAATTCACGTATTGTGGCCTGAACACCAGTCCAGCTTCCCCTCTTGATTTAGTGGGGGGGGGGGGAATCAACGGCACGTGGCGTAACGCCAGGTGACCTATACTACCATTCAGTTTCCCCTCTAAATTTAGATGTGAAATATGCGTCACGTGACACATAATTTTCATCAAGAAATTCCTTATAATACATTTCACGCATTATAAAACTTTAAACGTAAAGTCTCTGGCTTTTTTTTTTTATTCTTCATTTACCACACGCACAATCCCTTGTACCGCGAAACGAACTTCCTCCTCTAATTGTATTTTTACGCCGCGAAGAATTGCGATCTAACCAGGCGCTGAAACAAAAGTAACCTTCGTTTCGTTTTCACCTCCAGCTATTTACACCCAGCACTCATGCTCACATACTGGGGTACACGACCGGAAGGAAAACCAACAATCAAAGGCTGGTGGTTCGGAATGCACGCTTTCCGGCACCGGTCGCTTATTCAATCGCCTAATGCAACCTTTCGGGAAGGAAAACAGCGCGATTCTTCGACTTTGCGGGGAGGCGCTAGTATGGTACGTGCAACGCGTCTCCGACTGGTTTGTTTACGGCGTCCAAAAAAGTGGTCCCTCGATTTCCGCCTGATGAAGCCATAGAAGTGTCATGCTGTCGCCGGTCGCGATCCTGGCGGCGTCCCAACAGCCGTGGTGCATGTAACACACGCCTGATTCTGCTGCAGGTCGCTCTCCAGTGTGGCAGCCCACGGAAGCCTCGGCAGCCAGAAGTTGGGACGCCGTGACGACAGCGACACTCGCGTTCGCTTGTGCTACTCGCAGTTTCTCGTTAGCATTTCTACGACAAACCGCCAGGATCGCGACATGCAACAGCATGACACTTGGGCTTCTGTGGCGCCATTTGTTGCTACTTCGGGACCACTTTTGATGTATGGGCATCACAGGACGCTAAACACACCAGTCGAAGACGTGCTCCAGGCACCATAGTACTACGCTCCGCTCGGCACTATACTCCATTTCACCTTACGATGTACCGGAAAGTCGCTACGAGCCCTCAAAGCCAATCCCACGCCATGTGAGTGCCACGTGACTTTCATAGTGAGATCAGCGAAGTGGTGTGCTCTGCGCCGAATAAAACATAATCGATGTGCCTCAAGGTGAACCAGACACGAGTCAACAGGAAAAATGTATGCGGCACAAATCATTGGACAAAATACGCCCCGTTCGATAAGAAAGTGGTCTTTAACATTCCCTTAACATGGGGGCGTTGCTGCATTAGACAAACGATGCGGTGAATAAACAAAAGAGCACGGGAACATGCAAATAATCTTAAGAGTTTGACAACAACAGTTCACCTAGCCGCCCATTGTCGTGAATGCGCCTGCAAGGCTGAGCCTTGCACGTGCATTCACGAACACATAAGACAGTCTATGATTAAAACAAGTGCGTCTTAAGGCGTGCAAGGAACACCATGCCCCCGACCCCACCCTACGACGAAGTAGGGTCACCGTGATCCTAGCTCTTGAGAAGCGCATAACCAGTTTCAAGCTATACTGGGTCCCGTGCAATGCCGGGGTCAAGGGGAGAGTGCTGGTAGACAAAGTTAGGGAGAGATTTACAACACATGAGGTGCTTTGGTCTCGACCTTTGACCAAAACGTATACCCCCCCCTCCACAGACACACAGACACCTCCAAGTTGAACCATTGAACCCTCCTCTCCAACGAAGTGGATGATCTGCCTCAAGACCACAGATACTCCGCCTCGCCTAGTAAGTGGGAGGTGCAGTAAAGCCCCGAGAACCTCGTTGCAGAAGAGAAGAGGATACACAGGAAATAACTGAAGGAATGGCACTCATAAGGTGTATGAAGTCTAGGAGTGTAATAAAGGTTGACGGAATATGAATATGAATTATACCTGACACAGATGCGCCAGACTAACAAAGAGAGGTAGCGGTGTCCTAATCGGCTATCCACAATCTTATTAGTGCGTCACAGGTTAATGTCGCAGATAACCTCGAGGTGGTGTGGCTTCAACTTCACTCTCAATCTTCCGATATCTTGATTGATATGTGTTACAGAGCACCTGATCATCACGCCAGTTTTATAAGCGAACTTCATGACTCCCTCTCGTTCATCTTTAATAACCTGAAACCAAATGCGTCGGTCATCCTATTTGGCGACTTCAATTTTCCGAATATTGATTGAAACTCCCGGTCATTAGGTCCTCAGTTTGATAATGAGTTCATCGACCTCGCACTTCCGTTTAGCCTCTCCCAAATGATAACTAAACCAACAAAAGTTACCCATCGCTCTAGCAACATTCTCGACCTGTTCCTTACCACTGACCCTTCACATGTAAACAACATCACTCATCTTCCCGCTATTAGTGACCATAATGTTATACGCTTAAAGCTGCAGTTTGACGTCGTCATCAAATCATGTCATTATACATTTATTAAATACTACAATTAACAAAAATCTTCAACAGTTTTATGATACTTTTCATATCAACTTTTTTCAAAGAACAGTCGCGAAAAATTTGAATTTCTTTAAAAACAAGGTAACAACTCTGACTGACACGTACGTTCCAACCATCAGAATTAAAACAAACAATGCAAAGCCTTGGTACAACAAGGCAATCTCCAAATTAAGTGTTAGGAATAAATTACATTTCAAGCTAGCTGAAGAAAAAGACAGTGCAATTAGCCCCGAGAACATGGCGTTGCGCCACCTGACGGGCCTATCGTCGTGGCGTAGGATGGGAGTCACGTGACCGTTTTCTGCATTCTGCGTCAAGGGTGGAGTGTATCGGTCTTCTCTCTTTTTTTTTAATACTACGGGTGTTTAAGGCTTCTTTTAACCCAATTGCTCGTTTCACTACTCGACCCCGTCAAGTTCCTAAATCGGCTACTGTACGAATGCCTCCGGGGAGCCGGCGAGCCGGTTGCAGGTGAGCAGGGAACCGATCGCTCCACCCAACTTGTTGATTTCTGCGGCTGTCTCGAGCACCGCAATGGATGCTGACCAAGTGCGACCTACCTTTGAAGGTAAGCGAATTTTTTTTTTTACTTCTATTCGACTGGGCACCTTATTACAACTGTGTATTCCTTTTCAGGGTTGCTGCCTGTAAGCAGCATCATTGCGTTTGTGTACAAGGCCCATGAAACATCCCGGCTGTTGCTCGAGGCCGAAAGAGTTCTTCAAGCGGGACACGTGTTCTCCTGCAGCATCGAAAAGCAGAATAAGGATTGCTCTACGTTCATGGGACTCGTTGTCTAAACGTCGGCACTCACTTCGGACCTGCACCAGCTGGAGATAACAATGAATGGAAGAATGATGCGTGATGCACGGATGCATGGCATCACTCTCTGCGGAAAACTTTCGTGTCTGTCGATTACGAGCAGAATGCGAGATAGCGCCAATCTTTGACGTGCACCAACAAACACATTTTTTGTGGGGAGTTCTTAAAGCGCGACACGTGTTCTCCTGCAGCATCAAGATGGCGGATAAGGATTGCTACGCGTTCATTGGATTCGTTCTCCAAACCTCGGCACTCACTTCGGACATACATGAGCTGGAAAAAACACTTAATGGAAGAATTATGTGATCCAAGGATGCATGGCATCACTCCCTGCGGAAAGTTTTCGTGTCCGTAGCTTACGAGCAGAATGCGAGATAGCGTCAATCTATGACGTGCGCCAACATACACATTTTGTGGAGAGTTCTTGAAGCGGGACACGTGTTCTCCTGCAGCATCAAGATGGTGGATAAGGATTGCTACGCGTTCATTGGATTCGTTCTCCAAACCTCGGCACTCACTTCGGACATACATGAGCTGGAAAAAACAATTAATGGAAGAATTATGTGATGCAAGGATGCATGGCATCACTCTCTGCGGAAAGTTTTCGTGTCCGTCGCTTAAGAGCAGAATGCGAGATAGCGTCAATCTATGACGTGCGCCAACATACACATTTTGTGGAGAGTTCTTGAAGCGGGACACGTGTTCTCCTGCAGCATCAAGATGGCGGATAAGGATTGCTACGCGTTCATTGGATTCGTTCTCCAAACCTCGGCACTCACTTCGGACATACATGAGCTGGAAAAAACAATTAATGGAAGAATTATGTGATGCAAGGATGCATGGCATCACTCTCTGCGGAAAGTTTTCGTGTCCGTCGCTTACGAGCAGAATGCGAGATAGCGTCAATCTATGACGTGCGCCAACATACACATTTTGTGGAGAGTTCTTGAAGCGGGACACGTGTTCTCCTGCAGCATCAAGATGGTGGATAAGGATTGCTACGCGTTCATTGGATTCGTTCTCCAAACCTCGGCACTCACTTCGGACATACATGAGCTGGAAAAAACAATTAATGGAAGAATTATGTGATGCAAGGATGCATGGCATCACTCTCTGCGGAAAGTTTTCGTGTCCGTCGCTTAAGAGCAGAATGCGAGATAGCGTCAATCTATGACGTGCGCCAACATACACATTTTGTGGAGAGTTCTTGAAGCGGGACACGTGTTCTCCTGCAGCATCAAGATGGCGGATAAGGATTGCTACGCGTTCATTGGATTCGTTCTCTAAACCTCGGCACTCACTTCGGACCTGCACGAGCTGGAAAAAAATTACACCCTCTTCCCGAGGGGAACCATGGGGTGATGTGGAGCATCGCGGATCGTAATTAATTTATTCCCTTCTTGACTGATTTCTTTTGGCCGGCCGGATTTGGGCTGCGGCGGACGCGAGCGGCCGAGAAACGCTAGCAGACGACAGCCGCAGAGTTGCGAGGAAAGCCCACCCCACTGGAAAGCCCTGGCGTGGCGCTGCGACCCGCGCGCCCAAAACTATCCTCCTTTCACTCCTCCGGGGAACGCGCGCAGCGCGCTACCGCTGCTTATATTCACACTTGAAGGAGAGGAGACTAGAGGAGGAGAGTTGCGCATTCGCGCGCGGTGTGAGTAGAAGCCACCGTGGTAGAAGCGAACGCACGCGAAGTGCACGCAGCTGGTAGAGAGAGAGAGCGGAGAGAGTAACGCGCAGCTGTTGGAGAGAGGGAACGAGGAGAGTTGCGCGTGCGAAGTGTGAGTGCGGACTACAAGGCGGCGGGACATAGACCTGAGCAAGAGATGCTCCGCATCTAAAAATAATGAATGGAAGAATTATGTGATGCAAGGATGCATGGCATCACTCTCTGCGGAAAGTTTTCGTTTCCGTCGCTTACGAGCAAAATGCGAGATTGCGTTAATGTCTGACGTGCGCCAACACACACTTTTGTGGAGGTTCACTAAAATGACTTTAAGCACTTACCGAACATTTTCGCTACAACCGCAAACACGAAGCGTCATCGCGAAAGTGCTTGCTGCACACTGTTAAACTGTTAGAGTTTAATTTGCCCATTCTCGATTTCAAAAGCCACTCCGTGCGCAGCTGCTTCTCCTTGGGGTAGATGTGGAAGCCGATGTTGGGGTCGGCCGCGTAACTGCGGCTCTGCGGGACCGAACAGTACTTTACCATTGCTCCCTGAGCTCGACAGCTACCAAAGCCGATCCACGCGTGTACTGATGAAACCTCAAACACAAAAAAACGAAAGTATTGAGCGAACGGTTTTCGAAGACTCCGACCAAAGCAAGGCAGAATAGCTGGCCTCATCAAGTGATCCCCCAACCTACATCACGGTCGAGCGATCGCAGCGCTCCAATCGGTCCCGCTCGGGGCCGATTGCATGAAATAATTACAACGCGTCTGCTAAGGAATATAAAAAAAGAAGTGAAAAATGCAAAGAACAACTTTTTATAACTTTGATTTTCTTGACATTTTAAAGAATAAGCTTAATTAGTTCTCGGCGATTATTCACCCTAAAGAGCATAAATCCCTCTACCTGACTAATATGTATGGAATTCCCGCATCTGATAGCCAAAGCGCCTCACTAATAAATACTTACTTTAGCTCAATATTTACCCTAGAAAACAATGACAATATTCCTCTCTTAAATCATTTTTGTCATTCTGCTATACCTTTCACCGCAATAACATATTTAAATATAGTGAAATTAATATAAAATTTAAAAATTTTCTGATAGCTGCGGTGATGACCAAATAAATTCTCAATTGCTGAAAAACACAAAACATATCTCATCCCAATTTGTAACCCTTATTTTTCAACAGTCACTTGATGTCGACAAGCTTCCTTCTGACTGGAAAATTGATAGAGTTTTTCCTATTTTTAAAAGTGGTGATCGTAATGTTGTATCGAACTATCGCCCAATATCTCTCTCCAGAATCTCATGTAAATTACTAGAGCACGTAATTTTTTCTTCTATCACAAAATATCTGAAGAATTATGATCTGCTTTCTGAAAATCAAAATGGTTTTCGTAAGACATATTTGTGTAATACCCAGCGAATACATTCCGTTCATGAGCTTCATAGTAACCTTAATAAGATATTACAGACCGATGTGATTTTCACAAAATTTTCTAAATCATTCAATAAAGTGCCTCACCAACGTCTGCTATAAAAACTAACCCAACGGCTAATTTATAATTCACTAATCACTTGGATAAAAATTTCCTCTCTGATCGAACACAATATACTGTTGTAAACGAGTCCCTTTCATCGCTCTCTCAAGTAACGTCCGGTGTTCCCGAGGGTAGTGTTCTGGGCCCCTTGGTATTTTTAATATACGCTAACGACCTTCCTGCTAACCTAACATCTCAAATTTGCCTCTTTGCGGACGACACAATAATTGACCCCTGTACATCTTTTAAATACATCGGCGTTCATTTAACCTGTGCTCTATCTTGGGCAACTCACATTATTTTATTTTATCTACGGCTAATTCATCATTGGGATATCTTTGGCGCAACCTCAAAATGGCCTCACCTTAAATTAAACAATTATCATTTGTTAGATCTCATCTAGAGTATGCGTCTTCTGTACGGTCCCCATGGCAGCATTGCCTGATTAAGAGATTAGAGTCAATTTAAAACTGAGCTTTAAGGTTCATTTTCGCAGACCGCTCTCGTTACACTAGCGGAACAGGCTTAAGGAGCAAGCTAACCTTTACTCACTTTCATTCAGGCGCATTCTTTCTCGACTAACCCTGCTTCATAAGTTACACTATAACAATGACTCTATAGAGCATTTCTCTTCCTTCCACCCACCAGCATATCGCTTCGCTATGATAACTCCCGCAAAGTTCGCCCGATTTTGAGTTCAACTGCAGTACTTTATAATTCATATCTGCCTATGACAATCAAGAACTGGAAAAAATTACCCGATAGCGTTGTAACCGAGACTAACTCTGATAGATTTGCGAAGAATTGATCAATTACCTTGAAGTTACAAACACGTGTATCTGGTAATTTTTTTCTTCCTTTTATTGTTCACAGTGCTTAAAATTATAAAAATTAACTAATAAGATTTTGTAATGTTGGTAATTGGTTGTATTTTGTTGTTTTTTTATTCACCTGTATTGCTGACCTCCTCTCTGTGAGTGTAAATTCATTTTAAACGATGATTCTTAGTGTGTGATTGACCCCCTTGTAAAATGCCCTAACGGGCCCTCAAGGAATATTAAATGAATGAATGAATGAAGAAAGAAAGAAAAACGAGTTTCATTCCATGCCTTGGGGATTCAAACACTGAAAGGAGACAACCGCACCCAACCTCACACATCTTCTCTGGAAGTGCAAGCACTTCATCGTAGAGCGAAAAGGAGTGAAGTCGTAAAGCGAAAAGGAGTGAAGACGAAAAAAAAAATCCGGAACTTCGAGGGGTGGTTTAAAGGACCCATGAAACGAATTTTGGACTGCAATATATCAATTTATATTGGCATTTTACTAATAGCACATCGTTCAGTGGGCCACAAGAAAAAAGTAGAAAGTCAAAAGCCTGACTTTCGGTACGAAAATTTGAAAAAAACAGCGGACTATTTCGTACCTCCTTTCCTTCGTAAGCTCGCGATGACGCGCCGCGGACCCCGCAGCGTGTCATCGCGCCCCCGCAGCGCGTCACCGGGCCCATACGAACGTCACACGACACCGGAGCTCACTTAATCCCTTCACCCCTAAGCTGACTATGTGGTGGAAGCGACGCGCTTGCCGGGCCAATCAGCCGCCTCCCTTTCACCATCTGACCTCATTCTCTGCGCGTGGGTATGTGCGAGAGAGCGTGATCACGTGGCAAAAGTGCGGCTTGCCCAAGGAGCACGTAGCTTCCACAGCACTGTCGTTCGGGGTGAACGGGGTGGGGAAAGCAACTTTTGTCTGGATTTTGAGGGACGGCTAATCTTCTAGGGGAGAATGGATCTGTCCGGATTAGACAAACGAGAGTCCGAGCAAGAGGGGACTCCCCCTTTGCGTCTTCTTGAACTGTTTGGACCTTTTTCGAGTAACGAGCGCCGCCTGGGGAGTTGTCTGCGAACTACAAATGAAGGGCAGCCCAACATGCTTCCGCCCGTCAAAACACATCGGCATCGTGCCGTTGTATCCGTTTTCAGTGCTTTTTATACCCCAAACTACCGATACTAAAAAACGAAGCGTCAAAATAGACTAAATAGGCGCGAAGATAGAATGTTGCTTTCGCCATTTTCGCAGGGCACTGTCCCGATGCCCTCCGAAAATGGCGACAGCGGGAGTGCACGCATGCGCAGAAGCTTACTGGAAAAAGGTCCATTTATGAGTTGAGGAGGAAAGCTAAACAGGAAAAAGTTGAAAAAGCATTTCATGACTCCTTTAAAGAGGGACCAACAGAAATATTCTTCCGCCTGGCGGAAAGTTCTCCTCGCCCTCTTTTTTCCCTTTCTTTCTTGTCTTGTAGGACGGCGAGGTGAGGGAAAGGTCCCCTTTTGCGCCGGCTTCTTCTGAGAAGATAAGCCGAGAAAATCCACATTCTGAGCGACGGGCGATAGGTGTGGCAGCAGCGACCTCGTGACTTTCAGGTATCTTCAACTCCTATCGCGTAATCTGCCCTTTTTTTTCGGGGGGGGGGGGGGCGCTCGCCAAGCCTAGCCCCTCGGGTGTAGGTTTTACGAGTTTTACGGAGCTGCAAGGCTGCGCCCACGCAGTCACCGAATTTGAGCTGTCGAAGTTGTTTGGTTTAGCCCGTGGCAAAGTAAACGCATACTTGGGAGCTGCGATGCATCCCCGCACCCATTGCAGGAACGTTTCATAGATATTCTCGGTTGATCAAGGAGTTCAAAAGACATGCTCGAGATGTGGTTACTTGAATATGTAAGGATGACTTACATGTTCACACAACATTCCATCTTCAAAAAAACGGCTTATATCACGCTCAAACCTGCCTCAAATCGGGATTGATGGAAAAGAAAACTATGTACCAGGTGCGGGCATCTTGTAGAAGGTTTCTGTTTTGTAGCAGCGAGCACAAATTATTGTGTGTGTAATTCACACTAATGATGGCCAACGAATGTAGATGACATTTATATTTACACATCCCAACAACCACATGAGGTGACAAGGCAGCAATGGTGTGTGTCGATACTAAAATTTTTAGTGGATCGTTTTTAGCTCTTCGATAACCGTACCAATAAATAAGCTATAACCTTTCTGTAAGCATTCTTTATCGAGTGCGGCTATCGAAGCATGTTGTGTTATAGTTCAACGCTGCTTAAATCTGTGCTGCCACTTTAAATTATTTTTGAAGCATTAAACATAAAAAATTAATCAAATGTAGCCAATTTTTTTTAACATGAAATGCATTTGTAATTTGGCATTGCAATCACATTTTAGGTAAACTGCCACACAGTTAGCACGGACAAACTATCGCCGGTCTTTCTAGTCATGTTTTCTTAGAAGCGAATGATGTTTAGAAAACTGTTAATGCAAATATCTAACCTAAGTGGCAGAGCTCAGTGCTAGAGAATACATGTCGCTGGGCAGAAATAGTAAAAAGCGCCGATGTCGCGTTCGGGCTAATAGTGCCACGTAATGTACGCATACCGCTACAATTTCAGCGCAAGCATCATATGGCATTGGATTTATTACACAATTTGTTTTAATAAATGAAAGGTTTCAAGAAATCGTCGCAGCGCCTTGATTATCACAGCTGACAACGAGTCACACTTATTAACGGCTTTGGCTTGCTTTATCAAGTCGTCAAAAGCAGTCATCTCCGTGGTTTCAGAAAAAGTGAGATTCAGGCTTCGTCGGAGATTTGCTACGGTTACACACTTATGCTTTTTCAGTTCCATCTCGCATACGCTTTTTGCTCAAATAAACAGGTGCATCTGACTTCACGCTCACCTTGGCCTTTAGCGCGACTGTTAACAAGTTCTTAAACAGACAAAGCAAAAGTGATTTAATTAACTCAGGATTTTAGGTTGAGCGAAATATTTACGATGTTCGAGGTTCCCTCAGTCGTCTTTTGTATTCAGTTCCCCCTCCCGTCACCACCACTTCCTTTCCTCCAAATAAACAACGTAGATTATTTTGCCAGACGAATCAGTACCGCACTCTTTACCGAATCGCTTGTATAAAAATAAATAAACTTTTTCAACTATAAAAAAATAACACCACTTCTTTTTTTTTTGGGGGGGGGGGGCACCTAAATTTACTGATTAACTCCGTTACCGTTGATTGTGTAGCGGTATGCGTACATTACGCGACACTGTTAGCGCAAACTCGACATCGGCGCTTTTTGTTATTTTCCCCAGCAATGTATTGGCTCGCACTAAAATCTACCGCTTAGGTTGGATACTCGCATTAATAGTTTCATAAACCTCTTCACTTCTAACAAGAAAAAAAAAGTGGGAAACACCGGCGATCGTTTGTTCGTGCTAAGTGCGTGGCATAGGGTACCTCAAATTTTTTTTTTTTACAATGCTAAATACAATTCTGTGTCACGTTAAAAAAATTGTCTGCTTTTGCTTTAGTTTCTGTGAGACACCACAAATACTTTAAAGCGGCGGCCCGTGCTATGGTACCAATACAAGCAAAGTTGAACCATAACACGACACTCTAGACTCGCCAAAAAGGGGTTTAATATTGTATTTTCCGCTCCATAGCCGCACTCGATAAAGAATGCTTACAGCGAGTCTAGCTTACATTCGCTGGGGTACGGACCGTACGGTTATCGAAGTGGCTAAAAGCGATCCACTAAAACTTTCTAATATTAGGGAGTTTTCGTAGATCGTCTCCGCTGTCCCGCAACGCTCTCCGCAACCAGCTACGCTAGCCGGAACTCTACACTCAGAGCCAACGGCGCGCCGGCGCAGTAGCGGCTGCTTCGTTGCGGAGGGCTTAGCGGAGAAGGAAATGCGGTCTACGAAAACTCCCTATTGACATCCACCCTTGATGCCCTCTCACCTCAGGTGGTTGTTGGAATGTGCAAATATGAATTTCATACATTTCGCTGGCCATCATGTTCTGCAAGTTAGGCACACAACAGGGCATTTTAGTAAAGCGTTTTCAAAGGTCCGCTACCACTTCAGGCGCGCGCTTCAGAGAATGCATCGAAGTGGCAGTGCGAGCACCCGCTAAATATAGCGTAGCCTGAAAACATAGTCTGGTAAAGTTCTCCAATAATTTGTGCTCGGTGCTAGAAAACAGAGTCCTTCTATAGACTTTTTTAATGTTTACAGAATCACAGTCCCGCGTGCGGTCTTCACAGCTCCGCACGTGCGTGTTCGTCGCTTCGGAAAGCGAGGAAAGCACGCGCCATACGCACGAACAGTCAAGATGGCACCGGTCACACGCTCTTTTTTGGAAAGGTAGTTTTCTTTTCCATCGATCCCGATTTGAGGCAGGTTTGAGCGTGATAAGCCGTTTTTTTTAAGATGGAATGTTGTGTGAACATGTAAGTCATCCTTACATATTCAAGTCACCACATCTCGAGCATGTCTTTTGAACTCCTTGATCAACCGAGAATATCTATGAAACGTTCCTGCAATGGGTGCGGGGATGCATCGCAGCTCCCAAGTATGCGTTTACTTTGCCACGGGCTAAATCAAACTTCGACAGCTCAAATTCGGTGACTGCGTGGGCGCAGCCTTGCAGCTCCGTAAAACCTACACCCGAGGGGCTAGGCTTGGCGAGCGCCCCCCCCCCCCAAAAAAAAAAGGGCAGATTACGCGATAGGAGTTGAAGATACCTGTAAGTCACGAGGTCGCTGCTGCCACACCCATCGCCCGTCGCTCAGAATGGGGATTTTCTCGGCTTATCCTCTCAGAAGAAGCCGGCGCAAAAGGGGACCTTTCCCCTCGCCTCGCCGTGCTACAATACAAGAGAGAAAGGGAAAGAAAGAGGGCGAGGAGGACTTTCCGCCAGGCGGAAGAATATTTCTGCTGGTCCCCCTTTAAGTTAGAAGGCGGGTAAAATTAGAGGTTAAAATTGCTGAAGTCAGTAGTGTCCGACTGGGATAGCACCGGAGTCGGTCAATACTTCTAATCTCCTCCTCCAAGAAGTGCCCTGCCTCAGTGCGGCAGACAGCCTTAATCCCATGACTAAGTATGCGTACTCTCATCTCTCTCACTTCGCTCTCCCGAATCATCCCGCGATCAAGCCAGGAAGCCGGGCGCCCCCGTGAAATCACAGGGCGCCATATAGGAATATCGTAAACGTTTGACCAACCTAAAGATTTGTCAAACCTTCTGCAAAGTTTAACGAAGTTCCAATTTTGAACAGGCTTGCCCGACCTCTACGCAAAAAAAGGTCAAATATATGGAAAAAAAAGAACTTATATAGTAGTTTGGTATATGCATACATTCTACATTTATAAAAACAAAAAATTAATCTTCCAAATATTTTGTTATTATCCTTTTCAAGATAACTTGTCGAACTGTGGACGCTACGGCCCCGCGACCTAATAAGAGCGTCGGAGCGAGGCACGTGACACAATGTCGCGGGAGCGTTTGTGTCACTGCGCCAAATGCGTGGCACGGAGGAATGGACTGTCGTCTGCCGGCCAAGAATCGCCTGCTGCGAAACCAACCAACTTCAGATGAACGTCCACCGCCGCAACATTGCCGTCCGCTAGAGTAGCCAGCTCTTTGGGAAAAGTTCATAAGACAACCATGCGCTCAATTTACCCGCTACTATGTGGCGGGTGCTAATTCCAGACCGGCGTTTTGAGCGGAAGTGGTCGATTACAGGGTTGCGATCGTTCAAACATCGTTTCAAAAGCCACGTTGATCTCAGAAAAAGTTCAATCCGAATTATGTATCGTTAAAAAGTTACATATCTCCGTTTTTTTTTTTTCTTTCAGTGTCGCTTAGAGTAGGGTCGATAGAGATGCAAATGCGCGAGTTAAATTGCCGTTAAAAAAAACTGAAGCAACTTTTTTCTTTTTTTTTTTTGCAGCCAGTGCTGTTGCTGTGGCTGTACCAAGCCCTCCGTGTCCTCGACCACGGAGGGTTGTCATGTGCCTTGCCCCGACGCCGTATTGGTTCGGGAGGGGGCACAGCCTCCACAGTTCACCAAGTTATAGTGAAACTGAGCATAGTTGCTAATGTGAAACAGTTATCATAATGACTATTGCGCCACCTTTTCAGTTAGCTCGTTTTCAATTTCCGGGCATATGCCGAATAGTGGAAGTTTAGTCCAACTTAATGTTTAAACTTCGAAAATATCAAATCTGGTCAAACTCGAAGCTCCTCGGCAGGTTTGCGATATCCGTAGCCAGGAAGCCATGGTCGCGTGTCGAGCAACCTGCGCGCTCACAGCGGTGGCGACGCCGATGGTAAAACTGCAAAACCCGGCAAAGAAGTTTTGGGCTTGGGCGAAAAGGGAAATTGAACTGGCTCCAGCTGTCGCCTCAAAGTCGGGCTCTCGTATCGATTAGTGGGGCCTCTTTTGGTATTTTTCGACTGTGTAGCGTAAAAAAACAGGATGGAAAAAACAGAGAGAAGAAAGACACAAAAAAAATAAAAGTTAAAACACAATTGTGAAAAGAGAAAGAGAGTGGACAGGGCACCCACAGCGTAACAAAGATTCCGTTATCGAGCGTGCGCGGTTTTTACCCGCGCAGGTACAGCTATTCGCAACATCGGCCTCGCGCATTTCGCCCCCCATTCCTCTGTCGTACTCTTTTGCTTCCAGTCCCCTCCAGTTTTCGGTGCAGATTTGGGAGGGCGGGAAATCTCCCTTTTTTCCCTCGCGTCTTTTCCGCCGGGTGGCCTCGCCACCCTGCGAATTGTGAATAGGGTCGATCCTCTACGCAGCTTTACAGCGTTTATCGTCCAGACGAAAAAGGCTGTCACTGAGCTGTGCACTCATCCACGGAGTCTTACATTACACCGAAGAAGGCTACTGTACAACTAAAGTAATGGCCTTCCGCCTGTTGCCATATCTGTCTCTTCGGTTCTTGTAAACAGCGTGCGCAGTAGCTTTCTTGTGGGGAGGTACTGGGGAGGTTCGCGCGCGCGTTCGCAGAAGTTAGCTGGGATTTTTTTTTCGCTGATGAGCGCTCGAAAGGTGCATGTTTTTTTTTTCGTTCGCAAGTTGACCAGACGGTATCTGTCATCTCGCCTACTTACTTCAGAACCGCTAACAACTCACTGGAGAGTTCTACCAGGAGCAACTATTGAATAGGTTTTGGCTGTCAACAGATTCGCTTCAGCCATCCGTAGGGTATTTCAGGACACAGTCCGGCCTCCACACTGGGCCTAATTTATTCCTACTTTTCCCGAGCTGCCTACATGAAATATTTGAAATTTTGTTTGTTGCTATAATGACAAAATTTCAACACAAAGCTCAGGAATTCACAAATGCGGCAACACCAGCTCCAAAGTACAAGAGGGATCGCCTTGAAACAATCCAACACAGGCGTTACCACGTTTCAACCCGTTGAGTTGGAAATTCCACCGTCATAAAATGTTGCAGTCCCCTCGTGTATAGTCAAAGTCTACAAGCGCGCTTTCTGGCCAGTTTCAAAACCGAGTTAAGGTGCATCGTAAAGGCACAGTCCTTGCAATGAAACCGCCAGCAGATGTGTTTGAAAAAATATTACAGTTCTTTTTTCTTCTTTTTTTCACGCTTTCTTTGATTTATCGTGTATGTCGCAGGAGAACAACGTGACAGTTCACGTACAGGTATTTCAAAGCCTGCCTTAAGCACACAAAAAAATAAAAATAACCAAGCACACAGCGGGCGTCGCGAGGGCTCGGCGACAGGGGGCTGCGTGGGACTCAAAATTTTATTGGAGCGAATATTTCCCGGCGTTCTATACTCGCGTATGCCTTCTCCTATGCGGGTGTTGCTCGTTGGTTTATTTGCCGGGGAATCATGGCGCAAGCCGTGGGAACGATAACGTCGTCTGGTGGGAAATGGGTTCCCAAAAAAGTACCGGAATTCGGCTACTTTCGCCGGAGGGCGCCACACGCACGCCTACGCGCCCGTTGTTTTTCGACCAGTTTTGCGCGAATTGTCTAGCCACGCAATGCGGATAGTTTTGACTGAAGGTTTCGGAAGATGCCTTTCAAGAACTAGCTTACCTGATACCGTGAAAAAGCATTCGTAACGTGGGCCGCGTAGCTAAGTCTTTTTTAAAATATTATTTAGGCATTAAATAAAGTGATCTACACTTAACGACTTTGAAACCACCGTCATAATGAGAACAAACAGTGCGGGGTGAAGTTGACTCTATTAGTAGCTTCGCGATATGTCTCCAATTGCTTCGATCCGCTCCTGCTGCGAATTTTGTTTCGCGTTTTAATATTTCAAAAGTCTCGAAGCGATCCCGCGAATCGTGCAGATATTGTCCTACAAAGAGCCTTCCCTGTTTGATCAGGAACAAGATTAGAATATACCAAGTAAAGAAAATATTTTTATGTACATGATATGTTTGCAATATTCTAGCTTAAAGACGATCACTGGAACACTATCCGTCAGTTGCTCCATTTTCAGTGAAGAAGTGCCCAGGGTATCCGAGTCACGGCGCAGACGGATCCGCATGATATATCCGCCAAAATCCACGCTATAGAAGACTCTGGAAATATTGAAAGAATCTCACTCGCAATTCACGCACTTCCATGGTTGCGGACAAACGATGGAGGTACTCAAGCAACTCAGGCAAACGCGTTCAATACGTTTATCAGTTGAACCTCTACGAGTGGTTAAAGTTCCTGCCGAAATTGGGGAGTAGATCTAACCAGTAGCTCTATCCAAATATTTGGTCACGCAATCAAACGCCAATTTTGAATATTTTCAACTTTCACACCCTTGAAAGGCTGCAGTTTTTTGGGTCTGACTTGCATGTTTCACGTGTATTTCTTTGATACAATATTCCATGTGTCTGCTAGCAAATTTGAGAAATTGAAAAGATTTCCGGCGAATCTACCAAGTTTAGGTTTGTGCCTATTGTGTATTACCTTTTCTTATTCGAAATTCATAAAAAAAGGGCTTCTTGCCTTTTTTGGTTTCCCCACGTTATGAGGGAAAGGAAATTATTTATTACCTAACAGAAGAAACTCTTTCGGTTTTATCTTGGACCTATACGTACCTTGGAGTACGCCATTTGCTCTTAGTGACATTTGCCCCTGACGCAGTTCGCGCAAACATAATTTTTTTCTTTTTTGTCTCGTTTTACTCAGTCGTATGATTGACGGACTCGAATCCTTAATCCCTAAATTTATGCTCTGGGTAAGCACATCCGACAGAACAGGAACTCCCGATGACAGTGTTTTATTTGTAATGAGAAACAGCGAAAACCGACGACCGATTGCTCGTGCTAACTGTTCCGTGCTTTATACCTGTTAATAAAAACAACTCTGTATACAAGTAACACAGCTGGAGGTCAATTGTGTTTTGATGCGGCCGGCGACCAACCTTCCTTTCCCCCAACACAAAATGAATCAGTCTTTGAGTCTTCCGTCCCCCTCCCAGCCCACCACTGCTCCATCGTCAAATACCTTTCGCCTTTTAATTCGAATACCACTGAGGATTCTGGGTCTTTAGGTGCAAGAGCCCTGCACGCGCTGTTGACTGCAGCAACAATTATTCATTTATTTTCATTATTCCTTTTTTTTTCTTTTTACCGCACGCCGCTTGTACCCGGCCATTCACGAGTGTCCGTTCGCACACAACCTCCACCACCCACTGTCGGCATGCCGCTATGCACTTCCGGTTTCCGCTTCGTTTGTTTTTATTCCGCGACCTTCTTCTTCCTTATCTGTCCTCCCAAACATATAACTATTAGCTCTTTCGAACAAACATCGTGTATCACTATCGCCGCGTGTTTATGAAGAATGGTGTAAACAAACTACCGTGAGCGCCTGAAGTACGAAACACTATGGCGCGCTTGTATTATCAACTCCCACCGCACAGTGTGTAAATGTATCCGGCCTGAAACCAGTAGTGTGCCCGTCATTTAGATAATGGCACAATTTTCTTTCTACTATATTTTTTTCCTACCTTTTTTTTACACGCCCTATTTCTCCACTCCCATGTGTAAAGTAGCCATCCTTCAATTCAACATGGTATATTTCCAGTCAACGCTTTTTTCTCTCTTTCTCTTCATCTAGGAAAAGGTCTATTAGCAAAAGCCTGTTATTCGGTTGGCGTCGCGCTACTGAAATACTCGCAGGGCAAGCTCCCGGTCGCCCAGGAAACCAGTTCGACGTCGACAACGCGCGAGCTCGCTGCTGCGGCCCAGCCTGCTCCTCCCGTTGTCTCCCAAATTACAATAATCCCGGCCCCCGTCGCTGCGAGCGATGGCCTGACTCTCCGCGAAACACGGAAAAACGTAATCCTCTCTTCTGCTCTCTGGACACGCCAGCGCTGAATACAGACGAGTCCGTGCGCAGCTGCATCAAACACTGTTTTGATTTTTGTTTTCAATGATTTACCGGAATGGTACGGTTGTTTAATCATCGCAGCGAACTTCCGATGCTGTTTAGAAGTGAACGCGAGCCTAGGGAATCAGTGTAATTGTGTTCGTACAAAGGATAATCTCTCTTTCTCTTCCTCCTTAATGTATATATATCTCTCTCCTCCTCGCCGTGTTTGGTGGCGCGGTTTCCGAGAGTGTTTGCGCTGGGCTCCAGATGTCCCGACGCATCGCCGGGTCAGGGCGACTTCCTCGGTCATCTACGCCCCGTGCCAAGCCTTCGCACGGTGTGGGCCTCCAGCGCCGTGTCCGGAAAAGACATCTGGTCATACTTAACAGTGGTGTACCAACTCGTTTTTGTTTTTGTAGTGTGTGTGTGGGGGGGGGGGCGTGACCAGACCCCCCCCCCCCACACACACACAGGGCCGGGGCGGTGTCATTGGTATCCCTTGGGCGCCGCCGTGTTTGTCCTGTCCCGTGGCGGCTGTTTTAGGGGACGGGGCAAACACATGCCTGCTCCCCCCCCCCCCCCGCTCTTCTTGACAACTGAGGGGCAAGTGCTCCCCTTGTCCCCCGGTTGGTACGCCCATGATACTTAAGGTACGCGTTTCTTCAGTAATCACCTCAGCAATAAGTAATGTTACCAGCATAATGATTTTTGTTCAGTAGTGTCATTACTCAGAGGTTATTCTGAATGACCTATGGGATGCATCTCTAATACTTCGTTTCATCTTAAGTCCAGACGCAGCCGATGCTACAAGATGATGAGATCAATCAGACAGTGTGAAAAGCGTATCATCATGGTGCTTGCCATGTCTCTGAACGTGTTCTATCATCTCTGAACCAATCATAAAAAAAAGTGTTGCGACTGGCATTTTTGATGCTGTTTGATTGGTCCTGTTAGCTCGTAGTGTCGGCTGCCCGTGGACAAAAGCTAAAACAAAGTATAGTAAAAAGTAAGTGTTCTTGCTGTAATTTTTTTGCGATTGCCAATAAAAGAACCCGCTCCACTGCGTTTTCTAGCAGCCATGTGTTTGCTTCTCCATAGAACACGTCGCAGAGTGACGCAAGTGACGCCAAGTATCTTAGAACTTTTTGTTTTGCGCTGTTTGTGCGCGGCTGCAGTCGGACTGAATCTCTGTTAACGGAGTATTATGAAGGCACCCTAGAGTAGCTTAATTTAGAGAAAATACCTTCCTGCTTTCTCCTGGCTCCTTCGGTTGATATCTCTGATTGGGTACCCATCTGCTCTGCAAGGAAGCAAACTCACAGACGTGTTCTTGACTACAGTGTACGTCGTATGGCTATTTTCCTCTTAATTCATGTTCAAGACATTATGACGACCGTGTGTTCCCGTGGATAAATGTAGAAGAAATTAAAACAAAACTTTTAGTGATATTTTGCATCTATTTTTGTCTTTAGAACAGTAAAAAACAAATGTTTTTTTTGTTTTGTTATCCCCTTCAGTTGACTTTATTCGGATCTTAACCCTTTGTTGCATACTGGCCACTACAGTGGACAAAATTATTTGATTTTTTTAAAGAAAGTGCAAGGCCGCAAAATACCTGTACGCATAGTGTACAATTCAGAGGACATGTGTGTTTTTGATTGCCACTCATAGATGGCGCCACAATTCCACTGGTGTTGACATATTCAGCATCCAAGATGGCAGCTCCCATGAATTCCAGGTAAGGCACGTGCTTCCTCACAAAAGCGCCGTAAACTTTAGATAAAAAGTTATTCCTTCTCTGTTAAACGTTTTCATGCCTTTGAGGAAGTTTTCAGGTGTAATCTGTGTATATATCAGTGTTCATTAGGTCTTCATTGTTCAGTAAGTGATCTATTTATAACTTGTCCACTCTGGTGAACTCCATGCACAGCAGCATTACGGGCCATGTGCTATGCACAGATATGTTTTTTTGTCAGCAGCGCTGTAAATATACTGAAATGGTCCAATTTTATGCTGTACTGAATAAGGCGCTATAATTCTACATATTCGAAGAAAAAAATACTATATCTTGTTTTTTTGTTTTTTGTTTTTTGTTTTAGGGGCAAACGATCTGCTACCAAAACGCCTTCGAGAGAAGCAGACATCGATGCCTTATTGGATATTCCACTATCTGACTCAGAAATCAACGTCCTACTTAGAGACGGTCTGCCATCAGGAAGTGATGATGACCTTTTGGAGAGCGAGGATGATGACATTGATTATGCCGAAGGGTTTGGATTTGGGTTAGTCCGTTGACCATGTTTAGGGTTAAAACCGCTAAAAACGACAAACGAGTATGATAGACACACCCCACAGAACGCTCTGTGGTGTGTGTCTCTCCTACTCGTCCGTCGTTTTTAGCGCGTTTAACCCCGAACGTGATTATGCCTTGAAGGATGATCAAGGCAGGTGTGATGAGAGCTCGAAGGATGCCAGCCAAAGTGATGACAGTGATGAAGAGGATCGCGTCACGGAAACCCAAGTTCCGCCACCAAGAAAAAGACATCAAGTTCAAAAAGTAAAACCAAAGTTATGGTCATCAACGAAAGGGATCTGGTGCCCCCAGACCAGCTTCCTAATGAACTAAAACCAAGAGGAAGAGCAGAAACTGGAACAACACCTCTGAAGATGTTCAGGACTGTGTTTGATGGCGAGCTCATTGAACTTCTAACGTTTGAGTCCAATCGAGACAGACTGTGCAATCGTACCAACATGAAGCCAATAACTACAGAAGAAATAGATGTGTTCCTTGGCATCTGTATGTATATGTCAGTCGTCGACATCCCCTACAGGCGTTGGCATTGGTCGCCCAACACAAGGCAAGATGTGGTTGCTGATGCGATGACTGTGAATCGGTGGGAAGAGGTACTGACTGTTCTGCACGCAAACGACTCTGCACTCAAAAAGAAAAGTGGCGATGCTGGTTCTGATCGACTGCAAAAGGTTAGACCGATCATCAAAAGATTGAACACTAGCTTTGAAAGCTTGGCAGAACCGGAAACATGTCAAGCTATCGACGAACAAATGATCCCATTCAAGGGCAGGCATAGTCTACATGGCCAAAAAGCCTTCCAAGTGGGGTTATAAAGTGGGTGAGAGCCGGAAAGTCTGGCTATGTTCATCAGTTTGAACTGCACGGTGACAACGTGAGGTCCGACCCGTCTGATACCCCACCTGAAATCGGTGAATCCAATCGGGTAGTGATGCGTCTTGCTGGAAATATTCCTGCGGGATCGTACCTCTATTTCGACAACTATTTTGCGTCGTCGCAGCTCTTGGCTTACCTCAAAGAAAACGAAATCCGTGCAACATGCACGATGAGGAAAGATCGGAGGGCACACTGCCCTCTAAGATCGAAAAAGAATTGAAATCTCTGGGTCGAGGCTTGTTTGATTATGAAGTGGACAAGGACCATGGCATTATGGTGTGCCAATGGTTCGTCAACCGACTGGTTGTCATGGGGTTCAATGTGCACGGTGTTCACCCACTTGTGAAAGTGCAGAGGTATGACAGAAAAAACAAACGGCATATTGAAGTAGAATGTCCGGCGCTCGTCGCAAGCTACAACAGAAACATGGGCAGCGTAGACAAGTGTGACATGCTACTTTCTCTCGCCGGATGCACTTCAGACAAGAAAGTGGTATAAACGCGTAATCTTTTCCACCTGATAGACAATGCAGTTGTCATACTCATGGCTTCTGTACCGGAGCCTCACTCCAGGCTGCACCATGCAACTTGGAAAGTTCAAGCTCTCCGTGGCAACGGGGCTGATCCAGGCTCAAGCAAGAGCAGTTGAACAACCAGGATCATCTTGCTCGGAGTTTGCAACAGCACAAAAAAGAAGGCTTCCGGTCAAAGCTTCCTCGGTCATGACTGACGTGCGCTATGACCAAGTTGGTCACTTCCCCCGGCAAGCTGCGGCCACGGCCCAACGATGGAAGATGGCAGAATGCAAGCGCAACTCGACCTACATTTGCCAGAAGTGCAAGGTGAACTTGTGCATTGACGGCAGAAGTGACTGTTTCTTCAGATTTCACAATGACGCCTAATTTATGATTTGTTGACATCAAGAACTGACCGTCTTTTTTAATGCTTGGAAGTTGCAGTGCATGCTGTCCACTGTAGTGGACATTTTGTAACTAATTTACTACATTTCTAAAAGCTAAAAAAATCCTGGGTCTTAACTTAATACCAATGGTTGCAAAAACGCAAAATTTCATGATTTGCATGGGTAGTTTTGAAGTATGCAACAAAGGGTTAAAAGACCTCTGAAGAGAAAAAAAAAAGTTTTTTTTTTAAACAATTTGGTTGGGACACGCGTGTCAAAAATGAATTTTACGCTTAAAAAAAATTTTTAGAGCAATATTGACGGCGAGAGATTTGTTTGAAATTTTGCGCGGAAATTCCAGGTCATTCAGCTCGGCTTCTCATTGGTAACGATGGTCATTCAAATCAGCTTCTCATTGGCCAATAGAATGTTTGACAGCTTTGATTTTGGTTATAAAATCTTCGTGATCTCTTGAAATTGCCTTTTGAATGACATATTTTTAAGTTTAAGAAACAATCCACCGAATGAACGTTGTAATTAGGGGTGTCGCGAACTTTTGTCGAACCGGATTTTTAGGTCGAACTTTCGAGGTTCTGACTGGGTCGAACCGGTTCTGACGAACCTTCGAACTTTTCACCAGATTCAACCGGTTCGACTTTGTGGACAGTGGTCAGACCTTGATACAAGCATATCTAGGTTTGGAGAATTATTTTTATGCAAAGGGTTATTTTAATTTTGTGACCTCCACCTCCACCTCCTCCTCTCCTCCTACCATGCAACATGAACGTCATATAAAAACTTGGTACATAACTCCAAATGCCTTCATTGGAGTCCGTCAAGGCTCGCTTTCTCGCCCAGTTCCTCTGGCAGCTTCAAATGTTGCTATGTTAGGAGCTTTGTGTCTGTTCGTCTTTTTTCTTCCTCTCGCTCGAGGGTTTCATGTCTCAATAAACCGCTTTTCAGATTTTAGTTCAAAGCTGCCATATAATTTCGGTTTTCCCTGACAAAAGGCAGTAAAATCGCCAGATGCAATACTTAACTCATTGCGTTCTTTATCTTCATTGCAGTTAGACCGAAATAAATACACAGGGGAGTTGTTTGGAATGTAAATGCTTTGAGATAACATTACAGAATTGTTCGTGTAGAGCTGAAGCCTGAAAGCAAGAATAAAAATTCAAACGTACGTTCAGTTACTTCCAAATATTGAAATTTGAAACTTTGCCAGCGGAAAGCATGCATCATCGTCTTGGATAGGCACAGCTTGTATTTCATTTGCAGATTGCTGCCTTTCTCGGACACACATTCAAAATAAATTTTAAGATACGGCCACGGTAGGATAGAACCTTCGCCTTCCATCTTGATGAGTGTGACAGCTTGAGTGGGTGAGAGTTCTGCAGAAGGTAAAGCAAAGGAAGTGTTTCGCAGCCAAGGGAGTGTCGAGAAGGTGGCTTTTATGATATGAGAGTAGTTTTTTTATGGTGTCACCGTGCTGATGCGGCCGCCTTGGGTCTCACGGTGTTTCGTGTCAGCCAGCCGGCGGATGCGCCGCGAAGTCACAGTCTAAAGCGCGAGACACATGCGCGTCCAAACTGTCCGGTCCGGCGTGCGAACTGTCGGGAAGATGGCTGCTCCGAATCGCCGCACAGGACAGTTCGCGACACATGGCTTCCGACGCGTCGTTGCGTCGTCCGTTCAGCTCCGCCCAGTTTTGGGTATCCTCACCGAATGGATGGATGAATGCTAATGGCCATATTTATATGGCGGCAGGCTCGCGCCACCCAGCCTTAGAAAACCAAAAATACTACCTCTCGCCCTTCTTGGTTTTTCTGACTTTCAAAACAACCATAATGATTGTTATTACATCTTCACTAAAGTGTGCGTGTAGAGATTTTCCGTGAGGTTACTTTTCTGCTCAACATCACTTAATCGCGACGGACCGCAGCGGACCTTAGAGCCATCCCAGCGAAGCAAGCACTGCGTACAAATCACGTGACTACGCACAACCGCGCATTGCTGCGTCTCTCCCGAAGTTGACGTGACACTCACATGATACTGGAATGGCTCGTAGCGTCCGCTGCTCTCCATCGTAAGGCGAAACGGAGTACATTCGGGTTTCGACGGCCTCGATCGGTCCCTCGAAGGCCGGGCTTACTATGGCGCGCGAGATCAGCAGCTTGTTTGCGCGCGCGAGAAAACTCAATGGCGTCCATCCTTCACCGCGCACCGCCACGTGTGCGCGTGTAGGCGACGGGGGGATATCCGCTTCCCGAACTGCCCGAACCACGAAGCGCCTTCTCGCCCGATCGGTCCGAAAGCCACGTGACAACATGACCTTCGCGCCATCCGTGCTGATTGGCTGCGGCCCTCCGAAAATCGCACAGCCGTGCGGCGATATCTAGCAAGTTGGACGCACGCCGGCGCCGGACTGAGGCCCTGTCCGACGCTCCGCTGCGACGAAAACCCTCGCCCTCGACGTCGTTCCGGCGGTTCGCACGTCGAATCGGGACAGCTTGACGCGCATGTGTCTCGCGCTTTAAGCGCGAAACACATGCGCGTCAAAACTGTCCGGTCCGGCGTGCGAACTGTCGGGAAGATGGCTGCTCCGGAATCGCCGCACAGGACGTGTCTCGCGACACTATGGCTTCCAACGCGTCGTTGCGTCGCTCCGTTCAGCTCCGCCCAGTTTTGGGTATCCCTCTACCGAATGGATGGATGAATCGCTAATGGCTATATTTATAAGGGTCGGTAGCTCGCGCCACCTAGCCTAGAAAACATGAAATACTACCTCGCCCTTCTTGGTTTTCTGACTTTAAAACATAATATTTTTATTACATTCTATTAAAGTGTGCGTGTGTAGAGATTTTCCGTGAGGGTTACTTTTCTGCTCAACATCACTTAATCGCGATGGACCGCAGCGGGACCTTAGAGCCATCCCAGCGAAGCGAGCACTGCGTACAAATCACGCGAATACGCACACCGCGCATTGCTGCGTCTCTCCCGAAGTTGACGTGGACACTCACACGTCAGTGGAATGGCTCGTGCGTACGCTGCTCTCCATCGTAAGGTGAAACGAGTACATTCGGGTTTCGACGGCCTCGATCGGTCCCCGAAGGCCGGCTTGCTATGGCGCGCGAGATCAGCAGCTTGTTTTGCGCGCGCGAGAAAACTCGATGGCGTCCATCTCCTCTTCACCGCGCACCGCCACATGTGTGCGTGTAGGCGACGGGGATATCCGCTTCCCCGAACTGCCCGAACCTGCCCGAACCACGAAGCGCCTCCTCACCCGATCGGTCCGAAAGCCACGCGACAACATTACCTTCGCGCCATCCGTGCTGATTGGCCGCGGCCCTCCGAAAATCGTAACAGCCGTGCGGCGATATCCAGCGTTGGACGCACGCCGGCGCCGGACGGAGGCCCTGTCCGACGCTCCGCTGCGACGAAAACCCTCGCCCTCGGACGTCGTTCCGGCGGTTCGCACGCCGGACCGGACAGTTTTGACGCGCATGTGTTTCGCGCTTAAGGCCTGATCGGATCGACTAATGATCGTTCGAGAAAGTCTCGCCTGACAAGAGGCGAGACTTCTTGTTTGTTGTCAGGCGAGAAGTCACCGTAGCTTATCGAAGCTAGTAACAGGATTTGGTGGCTGGGAATAATTTTCACGTTTTCTTGCACCACGCCGATGCCACTTCATACCGAAAAACTCAGAAAATGGCAGAATCTCAAATATTTATTTCAGATTATCAGTACAATATATTCAACAATGTACTCAGAATACAGTATCAAATACTCTCGATCAAAAACATTTGCAAGATACCAACATACTTCTAAAAGTATTTCGAATTCAGTAACTTGAGTAGAGTATTTGAGATAGGCACAAGACTGGTCGGGAGAACTCACAGCTGGAATTCTTTATGTACTCGTGAGGAAGAAAACATCGTGATGTGTCGTGCAATATATTGCGTCACGAACTCGCACCACTTTCTTGAGGCTCAGCTATTGATTCTACCTCAAGATCTGTTTTGCTCGAAAGACAGTGTCCCCGGTTGATTGGTGAACAAAAACCGAAGAACTGGCTGCGTGGTGTGCAATAAAGAACATCACTCTCAAGGACAAGTTAACTTCTTTTGTTCTGACATTTATTATATGAGGACTGTTTAAACCCTTGTGTGCTAGTTCTTTGAATTCAGGATATCCCTCGTCGGGACCGTCACGTGTTTTTGCTAATTATCGGGCGATTAATAAACTGTAACTTTGGTATCCGCTGAGTGGTGATTATTTAGCGTTTTGTATCGTGGTATATTTATTTACCCCGCCTCTAGCGACCGATATACCGCAGAGTTGCCGCTCTATACAAACGTTCAGATCGTGGCTGAGACGCGAGACGCCAGCCTCGGAGAGTGCGTGCGAGGAACCCGCGATCCAAAGCTGGTGTCTCGCGCCTCAGTCACTTTCTCTATCTTTGTATAAAGCGGAAAATCTGTGGGGCGTCGGTCGAACGCACCGTTTGACTGGCTAGAAGTAGAGTCATTGAATGTTCCCGGGGTACCGAAACTCCTAAGCTTCCTTTCAGAACCGATTCGCGGCGCATGCGTCGCGCTCCAACCCATCCCCAAAATGGCGCTGCCCTGTGCGGTTGGAGCGGAGCACGTACAGTGTAGCGTTCGTTCTCGTGCGAGCTCTTCGATTCCCTTTCCTTGTTTGTGGCGACACTGGTTTGTTTTTATTAAAGTTATTTTGTTTGTTCCGAGCAGTGCGTGACTTGCTTTTCGCTGTCTCGTCTCTCCTCTCTTTCTCTCTTTCTTTCGCCTCGAAACATATCCAAGTAGAGTGTCAGGCTTAGCGTCTGGGGCGTAGAGTTTGAAACGCAGCTACAGCGCAACCGGAGCGAGCAAACAAGCCGGCAAGCTTCTTTGGCGAACCGGATTAGCGGCTACTTCGTATAAAAAAAAAACTGAAGAAAATCAACGCACCTTTTTTTCAGTCCTGACTCATCGATGACCAGAGCTGCCACCCATGCGTACCGCCTTACCCGTGGCAACGCGGAAACGGTTCATATATATATATATATATATATATATATATATATATATATATATATATATATATATATATATATATATATATATATATATATATATATGTATATATTATTATATTTTTTTTAGCTTAACCCCAAAATAGCAGACTGCTCACTTCCGCCACGGGCTAAGCCAACCCATCAGAACTAGATTCTTCGGGATTAACTTCCGGTAGGTGGACTGACTGAAATTCTCTCTACCTAAAAATAAAAACATAAAACGAAACCTCTAAAGCATTTCAATCTCACGTATACTTATACTAAGGGTTACAAACCTATAGGTTACAATGTAAGTACCTTACAAAATATGGGTATACTGAAACTGAAAAATGTGCAGGTATACTATAAGTTACCGAGCTTAGGGTGTATTATTAGCCTCGTAAAGTTATCTTTTACATGCATGCAGTCGCGCGGAAGCCAAACAATTCTTGCATATGTTTACAGTGATAGGATCGCTGGCATGAAGCGTTTGCAACATTCTTATAACTTTAGGCACCACGCTTGGCCTCCAAATAAAGTTAACACGGAATTTCTCACAAGGTTGTTCATGAAACATTGTACTCTTAACCTCATTTATAGAACGCGTAAAAAAAGAAAAAACTACTTTCTAAAAACGACTCAGCGACATAAACACAACAACTCGAGAGATTCGTTAACGAGCGATCACCTGAAGTGGAAAATCAACTTTTGTGAGTTTCAGGTCGCGCAACTTTTGTAAGCTTCCTTCCTGAGTAAGCTCCAAAAAACCTCGACACTACTTCCGAGAGGACAACGAACAACAAGCTTCACGGATGTGCCGTACGCATGGTAGGGAGAAAGGAAGACAAGAAAAAAGCGAGGAAACAGAATTAAACAAAATACCTATTCCTCATAATCAATCGAACAAGAAATTCTTAAAAAAAGTAGCTCAAGTCACCAAACGGGGCCAAAAAAATAGCATTTGACTGGTGACTTTTATACAGAGTAACCCATTCTCGGAACCTAGACGTAACAATTAGCCTAAAAGCATCCGTTCTTTCTTATTTCAACCCTTACAGCAATTCCTGTTTTAAACTCCTTTCAAAAAAAAAAAAAAAGTTTATTTTGCGTGGACGACGACACACTGCGCTACCGCAAAGCGCAGCTTCTCGACATAGTTGTGATTATAACTTGCGCGACTACGGGCAGAAAAGCTGCTCAACCGAACGCGCTTTCTTCCTCCAAGCGCCCGCTTTGAACACCGGAGCAAGCGACGGCTACAAACGGTCTCGGGAGAGACCAGGCCCGGGCAGGTGCTTGAATCCCGAGCTTCGACCCTTCCCATTTCTCTAAAACAGCGCCTTCCGCTCTCGGCTGTTTGGCTAAGCGACGACTCTTTAAACGTCGCGTGTCGAAAGCCCGTCTTGTCGACTGCCGCGTTGCGCCCTTTTAGTGTTCGTCGGAAGAAAAACAGCTTTGCCGAGCCGCGACGTGTGGACGCTTTTTTTAATTGAAAGATGTGCTTTAACACGTCCGTCGTCGCGGGTGCTTTCTAGCCCCGTCTACGAGAGTTTGTATTATTACTGTTGTAGGAGCTAGATTACAATGTTTTTTTTTGTGTACGTTTCTTTGTGTGTCAGGGGGCGACAGATATCTCAAATACAGGGAAGAAATTTCTGTCCAGCAAAGCTCTCTCGGAAGGTATGCTCACCAGCTTCTTCAAGTAAATAAGGTATTTACAGTGCCTGGTGGTCTAGACCATAGCCTTATCTATACTCACAAAGCCTGGCAGACCGACGACGGAGCCATAGGGTGCCCGGTCGCAGATTTGGAGCACGAGGAACTGGTAGCACAAAGCACCAAAGAGCCATTTCTCTGGGAACCTGGACGTCAGCGCACAGCTTTTGCAGCGGCGAGGACCCGAAACACACTTGTTCGCTGGGGAGAAGTGTGTTTCGGCGTCTCGCCGCAGCGGGGCGCCCGTCACCTGGCTCTCCTCTGATCCGTTTTCTGCCGCTCCACCTTTTCCATTTCGGCGACCGCTTCTCGTGGCGATCTGCCAGGCTTTGTCATTATATAGGAGTCTATGGCCATGCTTTGGCTGCGCACGCTCGCTCGGAGCTGACGAGAAGCCCAAATGGAATCGAAATTGGAAACCTGGGGCTGAACGAGGGACAACTGAAAGACCTCCCCGCCGTTCTCATATTGTCAGTGACTATATTTGCAATCCAATCGAATCGATCGTTGATAGAAGGCCAGCCTTCATATGTATGCCCGACTTACGTCCCTTCCCGATGCGTCGGGGTCCTTCCACTACCCTCGAGCTACTAACGACAATACATTTCTGTGCATTTGCACTTCCAGTGTGTGCACGTATTCTTCGCACATAAGACCTATTGTAGAACGAACGATAAAGAAAAAATGGCCACCAACATGGGTAATTCTTTATCTGCAAGCCGCCCCCGCAAAAATGAGCCGAAATCGCTGCTGCGGCCACGCTGGTTGTCGAAGAAATGCGTCAGCATTTGCAGCGGTTACATACAACAAAGCACGGTGAATTCAGCCTCTCAGCATTTTTACGCGGGGTGAACATTCACCGAAACCCCTCTTCTTCCTGATGCAAGCAGCTCAGGCCACTTAGCGTCTGCATGAAGGTCGTGCGCGCGATGCCCGGAAAACGACCGAGCCATTTCGTTGCGTTGCATACATGTTGTGCATACATGTTGTTAATATAGGTGCACGACACCGTGCGCTTACAGGCCGATGAACGCAACCGCAGCCCGTGTGCGTCCACAGGTCTCCAAACCCGGCGGGTGGAGCTTCCGAGGTCGTCAAAGTGCGCACCCGCACCCGGGTCGAGTATCTCTAGAGGCTAGGCGATAGGACGCATAAAAACGGCGGCCGCAGAGGATTGGCTGGTTATAAAGAGCGACGGCGTGACGTAACACTTACCAACCGACGTGCAGTGGGGCAGAGCCGTATAGAGAGAGAGAGTTTGGACTTTCATTGTAAAGTATAGGAGGCAAATAGGAGGCGCCACTGGCCGAAAGCGGGCTGGGCCTGTTCCAGGGCGCGTTGAGAAATTCGAATCCGGCCAACCAGAGCTGCGAATACTACCCCAACGGGTGGTCGCGATAAACAAATTTAATAAGTGCGTCGGAGTAACTCTCAGTGACTCAAAATAGTGTGCACGTGGTGCTTCGATCATGGCACACAATCCGTATGCCAGGCGCCGAGTAACTGCGTCCGAGTAAAAGAAAGTTCGAGCGTCACGTTCCTTTCTTTCATCACTTTTCATGATCATAATCGAAAGGTCACGTGCACCATATTTTCAACCATGAAGAGTTACCTCATTGAACACTTACGCACTTAATAAAAGTGTTTCTCGCTAGCACCACTAGGGGATTATTTTCGACTTTTGGTTGGCCAAAAGATCATGTCCAGCCCTCTATTTGCCTCTGCTGCACGCCCGGCCTCTGCCCGCCGCTCCTTTCATTGACCAAACGTTCTCTATATACGGTTCTGGAGGAGGGGGCAGAAGGCTAGGGCGTACTTGGTGCCGCCGGCGGGGCACCGCGAAGAGGCGTGTACGGGTGGGCCAAGTTGGGTTAATATTTTGTTATGAGCCATCCCCAAACTGTCGCCGGGAAGCGCCGGGAACGGGGGGGGGGGGGGGGTTAACACGCTTTATTGATACACCGGCCGCCTCCTACTGTGTGACGCCCAAATTCGCGGAGTGGGACGTCGCCTGGCAATCTTCGGTTGCTAGATGTTACTTTAGAGCGTCGATACTTATAACCACCCAACCCAGTGAGAGCTCCATTGCTACCCATCCTATCGCCTAGCCTCTCGAGATATGCACCCCGCCGCCATCTGTGGGCACTTTTAGAAGGTCTTTCCTAGCCAGTTTCCTCAGCCAGTGGGGCTGTCGTGCCGTCTTGTGGTGGCATTGCGAAGTTGGAATGCTCCAAACGCTCCAAACCGTCGGTCAGCGCATGTACCAGGGCACTAATGCGCTAACTCATTGAAATTCAAGGATTTAGAACAAAGAAAGGGGAGAGAGAGGAGTTTCAGCAGCTCACGTTCATGTGGCCAGCTTTTCTTGATGCATATTTTTGTCACGTGCTCGCAACGAGTTACTCCACCCGCGGTGTACGCGGTCTCTCTTCCCTCTAAGTCGACTAATTAAAATTGTTGCACTACTACCCGTTCTCCAGTGAAAATTCTCGAAGAGCAGGTGTATAGTTAAGATATTGGAGACAACCACGTCATTCCTTTCTTCCCATTTGTGTCCGTCGGATATTTGGGCACTTGGAAGTTAGTCGGCCTGAAGACACGCCTGGCGTTTTTGCTGTCATGGGAAATTTGGTCCGGGCAGTACGACTGTGAACCCAGGGTGGCTAGCGCGCATCACGCAGTGGCGATGTAATTATTTTAAAACGCGCGACATGCATAACTAAGCTGTCGGTAAGGGTAAACTCTGCATTAATTAAGAAAATATGGTTTACGCGACTACGGAGCAACGGAGATGACAGAAATATATGGAGGCTGTGCAGTACAGATCACTCTTAAAGGTTACTTAGCACTGAGGGAGAGGCACATAAAAAGCTTATAAACTGACATAAAAGTACGGCGTGAGATACGATTAAATTTTAATTCAATTTATTTTTCATCGAGTGTACAAAAGGGGAGTAATGAGAGAAGAGAAAAAACTGCAGTAATGCAGCTTCCCAGGACCCATGTCCTCTACATTTCTCAGCTTGATGGGCAGAAAACGGAAACACTTTTTAAACAGCAAGATACAGATTATATAGAAGAACTAATACACAGTGAGAAAGAAAACTTTGTACAATGCCTTTCTCTTCGTAAGTTCAATGGGAACGCCTTGCTCGTCTGAAAAGTTTAATAGGATGGGTAGTGAGTACTGAAGCTTATGTAGGCCATAGTTTGCCCGTGAATGATATCATTACATAATACACACTACAGCGCAAAGGACGAGGACAAGTAATAGACGTAGACAGGAAAAGCGCTGATATCATTACAATTTAGTATTGACTAACTTTCTAACTTGCAAATGCAAAAAAAAATGAACTGTGGCTGATTTATTTTTTGACGTATATCGTACAACAACGCGCCCTAAGTGTGAGTTCAAACATTCTATCTGCGCTGCTAGAGTCACGAACAGAGGTTATTCAAAAGGAGCCGTGGAATTATTTATATCGGCATCCTTCGTACCTCCTTATTTCTGATACGTTATCAAAACCAGAGTATCTTTTCGCTACAACGTATTCCAATATATAAAGTTATAAATGTGTCAAACTGTTTTAGCAGCCCTATCGAGCTAAAAAACCATTCCGTTTCCTTAAAAACGAGAGGCCACTGAAGGGACAAAAAAAGAACAGCTTAAACAGCTGTTGCGTTCTTCTCCAGCTTCAGTCCCAGTCACGAGTGCAAGGTGCTTGGTGTGAGGGCTGCTTACTATCGTGGCACATTCCTTAATTTCTTTCCCACATGTAACATGTGACACGTGCATCACGTAACATGTGACATGTGCATCACGTAACATGTGACACGTGCATCACGTGGTAATAATTACACAAAAACGCACCTGTGGGGTGCGTCAAAAGGTCGAAATTTATGCAGACGCAAATTGAGCTCGAAATTCGCGAGTACGCTTGTTTCCACGAGATTTTCGCCCAAGACCCTCGTACCTGCGAGGCTCGAATCCCACTAACCTCCCGCTGTCTGCGCAGCATTGCCCAATTAAGCCACGCCATCATTTATTGACAACTAATGTCTTAGCTACAAGTGCACACGACGCTGTTCAGTGCTATGGTTATATTCCGGCGAAACTTGACACTAAACTCAGGTTTATGCGAGGTACTACAAAAAATAATAGTAACTGCGTGCTCATAATTAATCTCCCCGGAACTAAGCTTTGTGTTATGCATGCAGGTTGAGCGTGTTTCCGGGAAGTTCCGTTCCTGACTCATCCGCTTAGGGCTGACTTTCAGAATGCTTTGGCTGTAAAGCCCTTTTTAGCGACTACCCATCACAGTACCTTAACAGTCGCTGTTAATTGTGATGCCAGACCCGGAAGCCATAGTCAACATTTTCGGTCCCAGCTTTTGTCCTAGCGTGATATTGTATCCGCTTTTGGGTTGGCGAAACAGGAGAGAGCCTGTGTTTGCTTCCGTAAGATGAGGAATACAGAACAGGTTAGATGAAAATGGTCTTCGAACAAAATTAAGACCTTTAAATCACCGAGCTCGCGGGGTGCTAGCTCGATGGTTCATTGATCATATAAGTATCGTGGAAACGATACGATGCATACTCTCGAGTCCCCGTTCAATTCATGATGAGGTATGGCTCAACCTGGACTCTTTGGTTTAATCGTTTATGATTAATGATTAAGCGAAACAGTTAGTGATAGGAAAGCTCGGAAAAAACTATTAAAAACTTCTTCTTGTTTTTTTTTTGCATTAAAACGGGAAAAAACGAAACCAAAAAAAACGAGTCCAATTTTATTTTAATTATAACAAGCCTATTAGGAATACTTCTGCAACTTACGGTCAAATTGACATTAATCCCTACGTCAAAACTAATGATAGTGTAAGAGTGGGTAACATGGGAGGCGGGGCAAAATACGAGTTTGTGTTTTGCGCCATCCATCTCCTACACAAGCCATCATATTATGTTCAAACTTTCCATAGAGGTGCCATGACCTGTACAATTTGCATGTGTAAAAATCGAGAGCTATCAGCAACAGTGTTTCGGAAAAAATATATACGGAATTGATATTGACGTTTCCCCCCCCCCCTGCCAAAAAGGCGCGAACTTCAGCACGTGGTTTCGTTTCGAGACGTGCACCCCGGTTGGTAGCTACTATTCTGCCAAGGTAGGGTTTCATTTTATTGGTGCGCTTTATTAGCTCCATGCGGACCAAATTTTAGCAATATGTGGCTGCCTTTTTTAACGAAGTAAATATTTTCGTAATGGGACACGCGCGGGGCACAGTGCGACAATCTGGCATTTTATAACGCGCATGTCAATGATGCAAGAGTATCCTGGTTGCGCCTGGGCCATATTCTTTTTTCTCCCGGTGTCTAGGATGGTCCAAACGTGTGCAATAGAAAAACAACAAGGGCTTCATAGAGCGAAAGTGACACGAACAAAGCTCTTAAAATGTCAAGCAACAGCGTCCCTCCCTTCTCAATGCTGCCAAACTTCTCGGAATACAAAAGGATGCGCTTCAAAGCCGAGCCAAATGGCGTTGTAAATGTAAAAAGCAGCAACTCCAAAAAAAAAAAAAAGACGCCGGGGTTACAGAAGGCGCGTTTCTTCCTGACGTTTCAAGTTTCAAGAACATTTGTTCTGTACCTAATGTAGGGCAGAAAAAAAGAACAAGCAGGTCGGAGAGAAGCGCAGTTCTAACGTCCTTTCCCCACAAGGCAAAGCTGATGTTGGCGAAAGCAACCAAGAACCTGCGCTCCGCAGCACCCCCCCCCTCTCCACAGAGAGACAAAAACATAAAACCGAAGAGAAAGATCATTAGTGATCATTAGTGATCCCCTCGAAGATGCGCGCAGTGTCCGGGAGTTGTGCAGTCCGTGCGAAGCACACCACAAGAGACTGGCAGTGTTTGGAATGCAAAACACTTTGGAGTCAACCAGCCCCGCATTTTGTATGGATCGAGTGCATGGAATGCAAGGAGTGGGCATATGAAGAGTGCGTTGGAGCTCACTCAGTGCATTTCAAGTATTTTGATTGCAAGAACTCAAAACATATCACTTTCTTTTTAGTGTGTCGCATTGTACCTTACTTAATGTTGTCTCATTTTGCTCCACTGGGTGGAGCGAAATGACACATTTTGTGACTTTCAGATATTGTAGTTTTGTTTGATGCTTCGCTTGCTTCAGTTAAGTAATATTTGCAGAGCATAGAGTCAAGACATTTAAAAATGTCCCCAGGCTGTGTTTTTAAATACTGAAGAAATAATAAAAATTACAACTGAAAGGAAACGTTTTGTCACATTTTGCCCTACCTTGCCCTAATCATATCGCACATGGTTTCGTCGACCGTTTAGACGGAAGATTAAACAGGCTACATTAGATGCGTTAGTCCATAAAAAAAACGGTGCGGTGACGGAGCAAGGAAGAAATAAAAGGAAATGCAAGCGCTTGTGCGCGTCCACTGGATCTATCCGTCGTCAAACTGTTTGCTTGGCCCTAAAAACACAAAATGAGCATTACTCTGCTGCTCAGTATAAATCGTGCAGCATATTGCTGTAGATGTTAAATATATATCAAAATAAAGATTCAAGACCTTTAAACAGAGGTGTGATAACTCAGTGCTGCCTCAGGTTTGTTTTGTAGTGTGGGCATTAATGTAAAAAAGCCAATATTTTGCCATCTATTACATATATCCCGGTCAATACATTGTCACGCCATTAGACCACGAAAATCATACGACGTGTCTAACGTACGCAACCCAGCTTGCGCTACTGCACCACTGTACACATACTTTTTTTTTGTAATATTACATCGTAATGGACAAACGAGGGCTGCAAGTCGACCGCCGAAAAAACCCAATACAACCTTGAGCCTGATCAAGCGTCTTGCTATTGCCACGTGCGTAGTCAAAGGTATGCCAAATTGGAAAAGCTCTCATTAGCATTAAAAATATTATAAGGTAATACCGCGACCGCAAAAACTGGTGAAAAACTTTCTCGTTGGTGATCTATGTTTGTACCTTTCAAAAGGTTTTTCGATTACTATTGCTGAGATAAATATCCAAATGTTTTCGAAATGTCAGAATTGACTGTTTTTTTAGTTTTTTTTTGGAAATGTAGCATCCCTACCAGCAGTATGTCTCCTTAACGCTGTTTTCATTATTACGAAGCTATGACTATTATATGATCTGTGACAGAGAGTAGTATTAGCAAATCGTTTTTAAAACCCAAATACCACTCCGATTGCGGGTTTTAAAGAGTACTTGGGTGTGGTAATGTGTGTTCCCGACACCAACATACAGCGTGCTTACGAATCCGATGAAACCTTAATAGTGACCGCATACATAGGTTGGGTAACGCATCGCGCTATGATTTAAGTAAAAACTTAAATTATAAGTAAATTATTATTTTATGTAAAAACGTAAAGTAACAAGTAAAAACAAAAACTGTATTTTATATCCTACGGCGTTCATCTGCTGTCCACGCATCCTCTTACTGGCGCAACAATCAAACGACGGGGACTGCTGTCGCGGCGTCAGCCTCGTCTGCTTTTGGCGAACCACCCGGTCACGCCAAAAGCATTCGATGTTTTCGAATCAAACGGCACGCGCTTTGTTGGTGCAATAATGGTCAGTGCATGATTTCTTTCGCGTTCCCAACAACAAACACATTAACTGGAAACAAAATAAATAAACGCGAGGGTTTATCGTGTGAATTTAGCCAGATGTCGTGTGTTCTTGACGCGACCGGACGCAAAGTGACGTAGAAAGCCAAGGTTGGAGAGATGGGGTCCATCTCGAACCATAGACGAGCTTTTGCAATTCAATGGAGGACACCTCCTTTTGCCGCCTCCTGCTTAAATCAGTCACAAGTGTGCATGCGCTGCCTCCTTGGCTGGCGAGGAGGAGCAGGTATACGTTTACAGCCTATCAACACTTTCGGGGACTCCTCGCAGCTGCCATTGCAAACGCGTCCCATAAGCCGCATAACTGCGATCGAGCAGGTGGAAACTGTCCGTAATTTAGGCTCTTTATAAGCTGACGCCGGGACAGCTACCGCCATCTGCCGGTTATTGCGCCAGTCAGAGGGTGCGTAAAAAACAAACGGGCGCCATCGATTGAAAAAAAAAATCAAATATCGTGTTGTTGTTGTTTTATTGAGGTAAAATGTTTTTTCGTGTTTTTTTTTCAAATTTTGATGCGATCCCTTTACAACCTACAAGCACCTCTGTGGCAAATCGTAGCGCGATACATTACCAAGCCCCTTTATGCGGTCCCATTAAATGCTTCCTCTGGATTCGTCGCGGGCACGCGGTAGTCGTTCGTAAACGCCACCTGCTAGAACTCCCAAGTTAACATTTTCTTCGGAGAAACATCAGCCATTTTCCATGTCCGCGTTTGGTCGTGCGAGTTGTGGGAGGAAAGTAATGAGCAATGGCGGCGCACCTGTGTTCAGTCTGAGCCCCGTGCTGGCCTCTGGTAGGTGACGGGGACATATTACTGCTCCGGCCTCGTTGCCTTGGACATGTTGATCTTGGCAGTCCTCGCTCGACGCGGCTTCTCATTGTTGCAATAAGGCAACCACGGCCGTGGCTTCATCTGAACTTAAGCGGGAAAGGGTATGGGTCAAATAAAGGGGCACATGGGCTCGCACTCAAAGCTCGGTTAACTCTCAGCGCGTTCCAGTTTTGCTGGCTTTCCCATTTCCCGTATTCTTACCCTACTTTCACCCAATTCCTTCCTTGTGAGACATTTCAAAGTTTTATTTTATGTCTTATTTTTCACTGTAAATTATAGAAGAAAACCGGAGGTTCCTCATCGTCCTCAATCTTCTCTTCGGGAAAAGAGTGAACTTTTGCATCGGCCTCGAAACGAATGACGGGGGCAGACTCGTTTCACTGGGTTTGTTACAATTTTCACAAAGGGCTGCTATATTTTGTTTAACCTTACGTTCAGACGTACTTGACGATACGAGCTGATGGGACCAATCAGACCGCGTGAAAAGCGCGCCATCGTGGTGTTCATCATATTCCTGTGTATGTTCTATTAACGCTGAGCCAATCGTAAAGAGGAAAGGCCCAATGACTTGCACTTTTCACGCTGTTTCATTGTAGTGTCGGCTGCGTCTGGACTTAAGCTACAAAAGGTATAGCGTATCGATTTTTTTATGCCAGATGATTATTTACACGGTATTTTGTTTCTTACCTGTATGCCTCTCCTCGCCTGTTTTATCTCATAGTTTTGCGATTCCTTACACTCGAGTTGTATAGCATATTAAACGATCACTAAATTCGTCTCATATTTCAGCGTTTTTTTTTAAAATGGCCACTTTACCTCTTGCCAAGTAATCCTTCGTAGTTATTACGCAGAAAAACATGGGAGACTGCACAGCCAATAAAATTCACAAAAACCCCTTAATACGAGTGTAGGACCAACTCACTATCACCAAAGCCGCCACGGAAGGCAAAATATGCCTCAACAGGCTGAACAAAGAAGTGGATATATAGCATAAAGAAGTAAATGGTCGAATGCACATAGCAAGTGGAGGTCCTCCTTATGTGACTTGAACATGGCCCGAGGGAATTATGTTTTAAGTAGCAATCGGCCGCCAGGCCGCTCCTCATATTTTTTGTATCCGCTCGCGTACACAACTTACATGAAGGGCCCCACGGCGATTACGCGCCTGGCGCAGCAGGATTTACTGTCTCCTTCCCGGCGAAGCTGGGAGCGCGCTAATTTGTAGTGTATTGTTCGCCGAGAGCAAGCCTGCCCGCTAGAGCGTTGGGAAGGTAGAACAATAAGGCGTATCGATGCTTCACCATCGCTCAAACGTTGCACCCTCCTCGGCGTTGTCGTGCGAAATGGGATGAAACTATGAAACAATATTGAGATACAATATTAATTTGGCTTGAGTTTTCAGAAACAGTGCATTCTTCGAACCGGGCCCTAACACTTTTTACCATCTCAATTTACACCCACTCTTGAGCTGCTTATGCCGTGAGAGACTGGCAGGATTTCTAAAAAAAAATACGAGCGGAGGGATATAAAAAAGGCTTACCCAGATACACCTGGATTGTGAGCAGTACTGTTGAATTTTCGGTGCCACCGTCTGAGGGTCACGCGGGTCACAGCTTGGACACGAGTGCAGTTTCGGCGTTCGAGCGGGACTCTTGCTCTGACACTTTTAATTTTGGCGCTGGCGTAGTACTGGAGTCCAATATGTGCCCCTTGTGAGGCTACAGTAGGTGGCGTATAAAATTCATCTAGGAAGCTTTGCTTGTCTTTATTGGCTACCCTAAGTTGGGGAAAACAACGGAAAGACGATGGAAGGACGAACAAAAGGCAGTAAAGACGTGACTTTCTTGGCATAGTCACTAACAGGATGACAGGAAAGCCTTGCAGCTGTCGTCCCCAGTGCGAGCTACCTACCAATCATTACCTTCAATAATGCTTCCGATTCCAGGTGCGGCCAGCCTACCACTGATGGCACGGGGCGCGGGCCGCAAGCCGGGTATCTAAAGCAGACTCCCTGCACTTATCATCCTGTCAGATAGTAGATATAAAGTACCCGCGTTAACACTGTGGACGCAGAATGATGCACGCATCTTACCACGAGATTTCGCCACGAAGTGTTCGAAATAGTTCGGAGTGCAGTCTTACAAACGTGGCTTCGGAAGTCTGGAATTCTAGAATCAAGTCACCCGTCCCCCATTTTGTCCCCATGTTTAGGACGGACGTGTTAGTGAATTTTGCGGATGGTTCAATGGCATGTAATATCGCATGTCGCTGTAACCGATCATTTATGGAAAATGAAACTGTCTGACCTGATATACTGCGGCTAAGGGTGAACTGCCAACACGTAACAAACAATGTTTGTAGATATGAAACGGTTAATCTTTATAAAGTGTTTGTTTGTCCCACTTAAATTAGCGTCTCATGCTTTCACTGCGAAGTCATGTCGAACTTTTGAACATTTAAATAGGATAAACTTCGACTGCCATGAAATAAGGTCACATCTCTCTCCGACACAGGGGAACAATTTGGCCACTGGTGTGAGACTGCTTACCAGGGTTGTTTGACGTGTATCACGCAGTAGTGATTAGAAGAGTTACATGACCACACGTTGGAACCATGCCCATACAAATTTGAACCTGGAATGTTGGAGTTAAATTTAAGATATCTGAATCTGTACCGCGTCTCGTTTTATGAATTCCTTCATTGGGAGATTGTGACTTCGTTAGAAAGGACGTCATATTGTGTAAAAAGAAATATAGTTTTTTTTTTAAACAATGGATACCACTGAGTCTTTCTTGGCTCGCAAAATGGCCATCTAAATTTATATATCGGCCAATGTTTTTTTTGCCATGTGTGTTTTTGGTTGGTCATGTTGATCTAGGTTAGTAACCGTTGCCAATTTGTCGTTTTTATTTTCTATGAACACTCCTCGGTAGCATCTTCCGAAAGTGAAGGGTGTTACCTGGCCCATTTCCGATTTTGTGAGCTGTTATTCTTACTCGTATTGATAAACACCATAATTTTATGAGTCGGGGGTGAGCTAATGACTTACAAGAATTCCTGCTCTCTGTTGTTAATATTTTTTGTGTGAGTTGTTTAAGGCATTAAGGTTATACCTGGTCAATTGGAAAGAAATGTCACGCTCAGTTACGTGATCTTTGTTATATTTTAGGTCGTTCAGATGTTTCGCGACGAGAAATAACGCTCGTAACAAAAAAGAGGGAAGAAACATAATGGTTGAGGGTGCGAATCGACGAGTATAAAAGGAAAGTTTCAAGCTCCCCACTTCTCGGCGCTGGCCCTTGACACGCGCTGATATGAAGTCCTTTGACGGTATCGTAATTTGCATAATTGCTTTCAAAATGGGTATCTCCCCAAAAACTACGTTCGACGTTTCTAGAGAACCATATGTTCTCTGTTTTCTTTTATTCTGTTTTCTTGCGTTACTTTTTAACTTTTCTTACCTTTTTTTTCCGCTGTTGGCTTTTCCGGGGACCCAACTTCCTGATTTCGAATTCTTCTTGGCTGCTTCCCGTAATGAAAAAAATCAAGAGCAAAGGAAGGGTACACCCGCGAAGAACACAGGAATGTTTTTGAAGATAGCGCAGGCTTCACTGCCAGCGCGGCCTCGTAAAATCGATGTTTCGAGATTCTAGTTCTTTTAGTTTTCTTAACTTCCGCTCAAACTTCCTGCCTTCTTGTCGGCTCTCTACAGGCTTCTGTTCCATTGTTTCTTTAGTCTTTTTCGTTCCAATTTTTTCTTCTTTTTCTGCTATCCTGACATTCTTGTGCAATCGCGCGCCGAGAGCAGCCGTATGCGCGCGCACTTTACCCGAGTACGCACTGGGGCCTTTTGTCTAATTAATTGCTCCCGAGATTACTTTTATTGCGCGCAAAACGTTGCGTTGCGCCCGTCGCCTGCGGCTTGCCACATTTTTAAACATTCGCTTCCGATTTCCTCCGACTTGTCGTTCCCCAACTTTTTGAGTTTGCGCAGATGACAGAACGCAGCATTTCACTTATTCATGCAAGATAAAGTTACTCCGAAGTATGGACAAAGTTACAAAGGCATGATTTATCTCCAAGCAACCTCGCCCGATCATGCTATTTTTTTACGTTGCCATTAAACGCTATGTATACCTCCACACCCAACACCAGTTCGTCTGGCCGCTTTCATTATTCTGTCTTCTTTGAAGTCTAGCGAATACAATGTCTCACGTGGCCCTTTGTACTCGCCCTAGAAACTGTGCCAGACTGGTATAATTTTAGTAGATTGAGCGTGACCTGACAAAACTGTTTTTTTATTATTATGTTTCCGGCGATCCTCCTCTATTATGTTGTTTGATGAACAGGAATTAAGGTTGTCTTGCTTTCCCTTAAACAAGTAGGATAATATATTCAGGTCATAGAAGCTTTAAATGTCGACATCTCGGGTATAGCGATGGATAAAAAAGTAGTGAATGGCGAGCATTCTGAATCCATTCAAACTCAAGCCAGGCTTTAATTCTCAACCTTGCTTAGATTGTCGATACAAGAAGCAACTTTTCTCAATATATTTACGACAACCGCCACTCCGTTGTCTCACATTCAAGTCAGGCGAATCCCGAAACATCAATGCGCCATATGTTTTGTTATCATCATTATTGAAAATGCTTTCTCTTTCAGTATTCATGCGCACACTTACCTAAATATCATGTTTAATATGGCCCCATTGTATTGTAATCAATAGCTGTTATCCATAAAAAACAAATAATCCACAGCAAACCACAACAAAATCAAACGCAGTGTTTGTTTATCTATGCCACCAAAAAGAGTAATTTAAATATTCCGCGTCCCGGATTATTTGTCATTCCCGGTAACGTTCCAGAGTTAGGGCAGACGATTTATTGGTCTCAGTACGGATAAATCCTAGAAATTCATGTCGCAGCACGGACGTAATTCAAGTAGAGATCTCCAGGCCTTACGGTATTGCAAGAAAACTTCTGAATATGACCTTAAAATCGATCAATGTTTTCAGATTTAAAGAGAATAAAAGAAAGCCTTTTTGAAGGCCGGGAACCGCGTGAATTTTATGCATTTGAAGATGTGTACATAACTTGTTTTTTTAGTAGTTCTTGCCTATACTATGTTTACTCCTAAGCTGATAGGGCAGAGTAAGCTACAACAAGCTGAAGCCCCTCTTTTCGGTGTAAACTACAAGCTGGAGCCCCTCTTTACTGAAAGTAGCTTTAAGGTCTCATTTCCTCGAGAATCTCTCGCTCCTTCCTCCTCTTCGCGAGTTTCTCCGTCTCTCATTTCGACACAGACGCCTCCTAGGCTGCCCTTCTGCCGAGTGCCTCGACAGATGACTGATGGCAAACCCTAGCTAGATCGGTGTTTTTTGCGCTATTTCGACTCTCAGCTTTCGTGTTCTTGCTGGGATATGAGTTGGCAGTGTCTTGGAAGCATTTGCTATTGGATATGTCTTTCCATTGCTTCACGTCTGGAGCAGGCACGCGAGTTTTTGTCGAGGCTTCGCCTGTGCGTCTGCTCGGAAGATTCGGAACGAGATCAGATGCAAACTTCCTCTTTACAAACATGCATACAATAAAATGTAACTGTGAGACAGATCGTCCCATTCTCACTTCCTCTTCAGTACACAGGCGAGCCAAAGAGATAAGCGCGCACGCGTTTTTGTTACGGAATACGAAGCCGTGGTCTAACGCTGCGAACGGAGCATAGCACACCGCAGTTTCCGGGTCGCCGACTCGCTCGTTTCCAGAACAGTCGACAGCAAGCGTCGTCACTGCTTGAGCCTTTTTGTTTCTTCCTTTACACGCCGAAGTGACGACGGGGTGAAATAAATTCGTAAACCCTTACGCTACCCGTAAGCTGAACAACTGCGACAGCTGAGGTGGGACGTCGGGGCGGCTAAAATGCCATTTCGGATCAGATCGATTGAATGGACGGCAAAGGTGCGAGAGTGCACCATAGAGTCCACATAGGCGTTTCAAATTAGACCGACAAACATACCGGAGGATCAATCAATGGCGTTACTTGCAGTACAGAGTGGCTTCACTACAAGCTCGCTTGACCAGTCATACCTTGAGCTGTTGCCCGATCATCACGTTCTCGCACATACCCACACGCAGAAAGCGGAGTAACGTGATTAAAGGGAGGCACGACTTGTCGGGAGACCGCGTAGCTCCCATTGTAAATTTTTTAAACGGCTGAGCAGAGCATTATATTCCTTATGCACTCAATATAGTGTGCTATGTATTTCAGTGGATGTGGTTCCGATACGGGAAATTGCGGTGTCCTCAAAACACGACAAGTCCCTTAATGTGTTAGGGTGTTGACTCACTAAAAATTTTGCCTGGGAGAATTTTGCTTTAATGAAGTTATTTTTTTAGCCAAGTCTCCTCATTATCTTTCGGTTAAAATAGAGACGTTTGTGTTTTACAATCGAACACATAATCTTAGAGCAGCGGCTAAACACATATTTTGCATAAATAAACGGATGCTGAGACTTGAGTGGTTGATAACGACGCCGCGTATTTTTGCTATTTGAGCTACCTCCTCTTATCTGCTACCAGAGAGAGAGAAGAGGACATCGCAGCCAGGGACAAGGTACAGGCCCACAAAATCATCTTATGCTATAAAGAGCTTCTGGGGAATAACAAAATATTATCAATTCTTGAAGCTAGTTTTGTGCCTTCCTACTAAAATATCAGGGGGCTATGTTTGACAAAAGTTTTGTTTCTTCTAAAACGAAACGGAAGTGACAGAAGTGACGATATCGCGTCTGATTGGCTAGAGGTTGAAATGACGAAAGAGGGAACTTTCGTTACTTGAGCCTCTAGCCAGTCAGACGCGATATCATCACTTCCGTGGTGAAGTTTTGAGTGTTGTTTATTGTGCTTTTATCCTCGGAACTTTGAGCCATCGCATGCTTGCGCCATCTCTTAAAAGGTTAGGGCATCGCTCCTATAGAAGCCCATGTATTTAACTTTCAAATATGGCGATAATATCTTAACGTTTTACTTTGAAGAATTTGTCATGCTACAGCTTGAATTATTGTGCCAAAATATTAAGATAATAGCGTATAAACTGCAGGTTCCAGAGTAAAATACGTTTTGTACGTGTTTCCTCCACGGATAGTCTCACTTAATCAAAATGTACGATTTATTCTTACGCATAAAAAACTTGATATATATATATATATTTTAAGTACAATTTTCCCCCATTTTATGATAAACTTTGTGGTTTCAGCCATGTACCTTTGCATGCATAATAACTATATTCAACGGCACCTTTTGCAAATGTCTGAGAAGCAGCCAAGTTGATACGCCCGAAACTTAAAAGCGCAAATAATACAAGACTTGCCATTTAATTACAAGAAACCAGAAGGATGATTTACATGCAGGGTACATCTTGTTTTTCCTCAAAGGTATTTATGGAATTCTAAGACTATTTTGTCAAATCAGGTGGGATCGTCCTCATTTAGCTCGACGCCAAGAATCATATCTCATAGTATGCTACATATATCAATAGGCTTGCAAGCAAAAAAACAGCTGTTCTACGTGAGATATTTTCTCATGGTGCAAACTTGTCTTCGACATATTTCTATAAATTTATATTTTTGGTTTTGTTCTGAACAAAACTATTTTAAGCTTAAGGAAAAAACATGTTGCGGTGTAGAAATGTAATAAACAGGGCTAATTCTGCTTGCGAATTTATTATTTTTACACAAAAAGTGCAAATTGAGCCATATATGGATATTTGTACATTGAAATTTTTTTTCCTATTGTCAAGCACGTCCCTATAAAAACAAATTTGGAGAAATGGTATTTCAGGGAGCAAAAGATGCGACCTGACATATATCAAATTTTCCGAAGATGGTGAAAGTTCAAGGTTTTGCAATAGTATTCGCTTGTAGATGAGGCACCTGAATTTTATATTTCTCCACCAACTAAGTAGACAGTAGATTTCAGAATGTGTCCAGACAAGTCACAGGTAGCCACAATTTAAATAAACGAATGCTTCAAAGTTACCGAATAAAGCCCACTTTAATAAAAAAATTCACAGAAAGCACCCATTATTTAGTATTTGCCATAGCACCAGATTCTCGACAAGGGACCTAGATTTAATATTTTTCCACCAGTTGTGAAGGCGGTTGGTTTAGAAAAGTCCCCTGGCGAGGCGCAGGTAGCCAAATTTTAAAAGAACGAAAGCAAAAAATTAGCGGAAACATCTCCACTTTTATACCGCTTTTTTAGAGAAATAGCTAAATTTAAAGTATTCTTTATAGTATCAGGGTGTGTTCGAATGGCATACATTTTATATACCGCCTTAGTTGCGGACTGGGTTGTTCTCGAATATATCACTGGCGAGAAGCGGGGACTCAACATTCAAAAGGTGAACGAATGCGTAATCAGTGCCGAACCATACAAATTCAGACCGTCTTGTTTTAACAAAATCTATTTGAAGTTTTTGACATAGTACTAAAATGTGCTCAGGGGCCGTACATTTTTTTTATTTCCCTTTAAGTTGGGAAGTGGGTTGTTCTCAAAATTTTCCCTGGTGAGGCGCAATGAGCTAATTTCCAAATTTAAACGAATGTGTAAACACGCCTGGGTCATCCCCTCTTTGAGACGATGCTCCTCTTTATGCGCCTATCTTCAAGATTTGTCATGATGAACGCGGTTGATAAGTTTATCGTCGGTGTTTTCGAACCGCCAGCTTGGTACCTGTTGCACGAGTGCTAAGTTTAGCGCACCACCTCTCTTCCGGTGCCTTCTACATCCCTCCAGAATTGACTGATTTAGTTGTTTTTCATGACGCTCAGCAAGTTATGATGTTAACTGTGTAATTATTTTAATGATTAAAAAGTTATTAAAGAAATATAAGTGAATTGTTTCACTTAGCAGGACGATTAGTCTTCTACAATACATCCCCCCCCCCCCTGACAGTGTAACTCACTTGAATACACAGCATTAGGGCATGTTTGATTCTTAAAAACGCGATATAAAAGCATAATATAAATACGCTCTATACAATATACGAATCAGGAAATAAAATGTTGTAGTACTTTGGGACGTGGTATAAATGTCGAATAGGCAGTACTTTCTAGTCTATACTGCAGCGGGCGAAGAGTAAACACAAATCAATGCGTAGAAAATTATGTGCCTGAAATACTTAGGTAGCCAATCCATCCTCAAACACGTCATTTTCTAAATTAGGAGCTGATAATTGCGTACGTTTTATATCCTAGAATCAGGGCACAGTTGTTTGAAGGTACAGAACCATACCGCCCACCAAAACAACTATAAGAACCAGAAAAAAAAACGTGAAATTACCCGTTTAAAATTGCTTATACTTCTTTCATCATTATTCCAGACGCTGCCGGCGCTACGAAGTAATAGGACCAATCAAGGAGCGTCCAGAGTGCAAATCACTCGACTTTTTTTAAGATTGGTTCAGCGTGATATAACACCTACATAAACATGACAAACACCTGGGTCTGAACTTATGATAAAACTAATATTAGAAGTTCCGATGTTCTTCCTTCATTCAAATCATCGTTGCAAGATAAGAAAGGGGAATGATTAAGTTATTTGTAGATAGCGTCCACAAAACACTCGTTATGTCGTTTTGTTTTTCATTTCTGATGTTACACTTTTTTCTTCTTTTTTTTTTTCTTTTGCACGGGACACGCACTCCGCTCTGGCGGGAATTTTAACATGGCGTAAAAGTAAAAGGTTAATACGCCGCGTGGGGTCAAATAATTGAACTAGAAGTGCCTGTGACAAATTCCTGGTCATGCAACATTGAAAAATTGAGTCAGCATTAAATGTAAAGAAATGAAATGTGGGCAAATGTAAACCGGGGAAACTTGTCCCGGTTTGCTGCTCTGTAAAGGCGCAGGGGAGGTAGCAATAAAGAAAAAAATAGAGAAATAAACAAATAAACTAGTGTACAATTAACTTTATAAAAGGTGTGTGCAAAAATAATTTAAGCGAAAAATCACTGTGCCCATTCTCTCTCAACGCCAGCAAGAAGGTTTTTTTCTCAAAAGTGTGTGCGACTTCGCAGTAGAAGGGACTAAACAAAAATAGGAACCGATATAGACAGCCAACAAAAGGGGTAAAAGAGTCCAAGTCTCATAATGTGCGAGCCTGCCAATTTATAAAAGTGTTGTGTAGGAACCTCTGACACCGCCTCGCTATTCGCAACTATCAGCGATGGTGACACCCCGATGAGAGAATCGCGCTCTCTTGCTCCTGTTTGATCAGCTTCAGAATGAACGTACATGCATTCACGTTCCCGACGTTGAAGTTGGGTTATGGCTCTTATTTCGCTCGTATTTCACAAAATTAGAATTTACCCGTCGCATACCCAACCTCGTACTGCTGTACGGCGACAATCATCCAATTAACAGCCATTTTAGTAGGAACTAAAGCGCCACCTACAGGCCGTGCAAGTTGCGAATATTGCGATTGAAAGTTCGTCGGGGTACCACTCTCCCCAATTCAAATTCATTCGAAGGTTTCAATTACAGCTTCTGCACAAAAGCAGGAACATTCACGGTTACACGAAAACACGCAAACCAACATGAGCAGGGGTGCGCGCAATCTCTCGCTCAAACATGCAAACGCAAACCCCACCCAGAAAAAACAAAAAAAGGCATGTCATTATGTGTAGACGTAAGAATAAATAGAGAAGAAATTCATGTAGGAGAAAGAACTTGAACAGATTCTTACTACCTTCGCGTGATGCTGTTAAATTGACCTACGTTTCGACGCGAACGCGTTCGACCTCCAATCGGCAGATGGCGCTGATGTCGTATAACCCTCCGTCCGTAACCAAGTCTGTGTGTGTATTTTCGTTTTGTTTTTAACGATGCATGGGAAAGGGGCGAATAAAGAAGACAGTTACTTTGCAGTAAATGAGACCAGTTCCTGGGGCCCCTACTCAGTATCGTGGAAATGCTGGCTATCTTCATCTTTGACGTCAGCTAAATGCCATGCGCAGACCCCTGGTCATATCACCCCGTCCCCTGGAAAGGACACGGCTACCAGGTAGACGGCGTGGGTGAGCCTATTGACACTTTAAATGGAGCCGTTCGTAGTAAAGCAGCCGTGCTCTGGGGGAGTCACATGATGATGCAGACAGTCAAGCGACCATAGCTGGGAGTTTGGACAGATTCTATCTTGTCCTGCCGATGCTGCTGAAAACGTTGGCAGTCTCTTCCACATCGATGTGTTAATTGCTGATACTGCGAATAATAACGAGCGACAATTAAGTGTAATATAATTGCCCTTTTTGCCTTAGTTTCTGCGGATGTGGAGGCATTTAGCTAAAGCGTATACGTTTACATCCATTTAAGATCGTGAACGCGCAACTGCCTTGCTTCCAGCAATGAATACGTTTGAGTCATTACACCACCGCCCACACCCCACCTAAGAAACAAAACAGAATCAGTAAGGACGTTGCATAAATTTCGAAGTGATGCCAGAAACTGGAGGCGCACAAAATATGTTACTGTTTGTGAATGTGTACATCTCTACTTCCTTAAAAAAAAACTTTTATTTGGTGTTTTATTTGCGATCTCCACTAGATAAAAAATCGTTTTTTAGTAGTTTTATTAAATTAGACTGCGAAAACGTAACGACCCGTCAAACAAATATACCTGTTTAACTTAGTCCGTGAACAACTTATTAAGCACGCTATAAAAAAATAGGAGCGGCTACTGGAAGCCTAAAGTCAGACAGTGGGAGTTAAGTGGACCGCATCCTTCGACAAAAGCTTCGGCGAACAATTTTATTTTAACTGTCTTGGTCATACAAATTATCCCTGACTAATGAGGTCAAGATTAAAGAGATGCGCGGGAACGCGGCAGGCACACTTAAAAAATTGCTCGCTCCTAATCACCTCTCGACAAAGCGCATTACACTGTAACGGGGCTCCGGCCGCTCACACCGCCGTCGCGAAAGTTACGCGAACACCGAGAACAAAGAAATCCATGTTATTTTTCCTCCCTCGACGAAGTCTCAGCGCCCCACGAGCCGCATTGCTTGAGCTGCTAATAGCATCTCAAACGCGAGTTTGCTTCAAAATAGGCAAAAAGGGCCCAGTGCTCGCAGCGCACACGCGTACATACAAAACGACGTTTGAAATACTCGCGAAAAGCGCGCATTCACAAAAACAGATCGTTGCTCTTTCAATAGGAGGGCACAAGCTCGGAGCCGGGCTAGGACAATGCCAGACAAATCATTTCGAGCTAAGCGACGTTTTATGGGAGCCTCGCCAAGACAGTGCCGTAGCAGTCCGCGCGCTCTCAGGAGGTGAGTAACAGTAAAGCAGGAGCAGTCTTTCGCCTATTTGCGCCGAGATTAAAGTTGCTCGAAGACAACACAGCAGCCCAAAACTCGTTTATCTTCATCTTGCCGGACGAGTCTCTCTCGAGTACTCCTGCGAACAAGGCACTGCAGCGTTCGCTCCTCGGACTGCGGCTCTCCGACGGTCGAGGCTCCCTCCGTTGCGGTCTGCCGAATACTCAAAACGACGCAGCTGTCCGCTTTATTCCACTGGCCATTTTGTTAAAAATAAGATGGCGATGAAAATACTTTAAGTTTCGGGGTATAACTATATGAGCATATTTAAGTGCACTATTCACTGGGCATGCTCACAACAAGCTCACACTTATACGTTCCCAAGACCGGGAGTCTTGATGGTCTGGAATTCACGTTGCAAGAGCTTTGTCACGGTGGCGTCGCTCTGTGGAAGCTGCGCCGTCAGCACGTGCTGAGCAGCTACGCAGTCGAGAATGCCCTCCAGTACATACCAAGTAAATACCTCTATAGGTGAGGACATCGAACTATAGGGGGCGCTATATCCAGCTTGTTTTTAAAGTTCCTCGATAAAATTCACGATTTCAAGTACCGCCAACAATTGTTGAGGAAATACGCAAGACACGTGCCACGAGCGGGTGCTCCGCCGCCATTCGCTTCCCAGGGCCGCTCATTTCAGTGCTGCGCTGCCATTTGCTTCCAAGGGCATCTTGAAACACGGGCCTCGTCAATGCCGCATTTGACGTTATTTGCGAGACAAAATCAAACACATCGAGGGGCTTTACTTGTGCTCCCTAATGTCACTGGATCCTGGGAAAGTAGCGGCAAGCTTCCCATAAGGTCGCCGTTGGTTCAAGGAATGAGCAGTATCTCCTTGACCTCTCCATTCTTAGTGAGCAGATCTAAATTCATTAAAGTGGCAAATTTGGTACCAGTTGGTTTATGATCAAGTAGGTAAGCGCCAAGAAACACAGGAATAATAAAGTAGACAAACAGGGGCGCACTCGCAACAAACATTTATTTAAAAAACACATACATAATAGCCATTGCTAAACAAACAGTCACAGCTATATTCCGGTGCAATCCCCTTAACAAAAAAGAGTTTTCATGTGCCCATAAGGACAGTGACGTGTCACTTATGCACTTGCCGACCTTTCCTTTGATTCCAAAAGCTTCTTGTAGCTCTCTAGAAACCTATCTGAGTACCTAGCCAGAAACCTGCTTTCGCTAAATGACGAGGCACATGGGCAACGACTGCAGTGAGTGGCCAGGTGTCCCGACTGGGTAGCTTTGAAGTCCCTAGATAAGAGCTTCTTACAGGTAGCGACATTTTTGAAGCGCCGACTGCGTGACGGTGCAGGTTTTAGGAAGCGAATGGCGCCGCACAATAGAGGTTTGAAATTAATGCCGCCATTTTATTCCAGCAGAATGTGCTTAGTCATTTGTGTTGGTTGTCGTTAGTTGTAAAAGAAGTCTCCAGGGATTTTAGGTACCAGGATGGCCCCGGCATGTTCGCCCGCACGATAATTGAAGCATCTGCCTGTCTGGCCGATATAAGAAGAGCCGCATGACAAGGTATTGCATACACTACACCCGTAGTGTACTCTGTGTATTTGGTGTGCTGCCTGGATTTGCAAGCATCTGAAGAATCACTAAGATTGTTGGTCCTACAGCACAACCGCAACAGGTATCTTTATAGAGACGTTTCTTGAATACCAGATACTGTTATCCACATACCGGCTAAATGAGCTGTACATCTTCGCACCGCCACCACATTGGTGGCTGCTGCAAAGCCGGTGCTTGGCGGCAGTGAAAAATAGGTTTCTTGTCTTTAAATACGCGAAGAACAACAATACCATTGTAAGAGATCCATGGAAATCGCATGAAAGGTAATTGTGTTGTGCGTATGTTTATACAGCCGAAAGTTAGTCAGCCCAAAGGCCGTCGTGGTGTCTCCGCTGCAGATGAGCAATTCAGCCAGTGCAGTACAACCGCTAGCCTGGGGCCTTTAACGGGCACCACGCAGCAGCGATACGCGACCTCACGCCGGTACGATGCTCATCCAGATAGAAGACGCGCAGGCGGTAGTGATTCATCCCAAGATCCTTTGGTCCTGCAGCGCAAGCTTTTGCTCCACGAGCTGCCGAGCTGGTGGAGAGATAGACATGGTTGATAAGTGTATTGCAATGCCGACCGCCAAAGAAGCTTATATTGGCGTGGAATGCTTTCAGTGCAGTGTTGGAACTAACGCGTTACAAGTAACGACGTTACTGGTAACGGTAGGGTACGTTGTTGGGCTAGTTGGTTCATCTTAGTTAACAATTAAAATAGCGCAAAAAGACAAGGACAAGAAGTACACAGGACAAGCGCTGACTTTCAACTTGTTAGTTGCAGTTTTTCAGCTGCATCTCACAATTCTCATTAATGTGAGCTAGCGAAAAGTCTTCGAAAACGACTTAGTTTAGTTTACTTGTATATTTCAGAAGCAGGGTAAATCAACCATGGCAGTTATATATAAACACGCTTATTCGATATTTGTTTACGTCTCTGACATGTTTACACACATTTTTCTATAATGATTCGTGATGCAGTTTATTTAGTTAATATCTCGTTGTTCCACACCACCGATAACTAGAAATAGACGGATCTCACTAAGTGCACAGCGCATGCGTGTCGCCGCCATAACTTTAGTTCATAGGAGGAAGACGGCGTGCATGCGAGGGCTCGTGCCGTCTCGTGGTCTACACGTGCAGAGCTCCAGCGAGGTTGTCGCACGTGCAGAAAGACCAAAGTTCCCTCGATGAATCGCGGCAGCGGTAGCGGAGTCAAATTGGCTGGTGAGATCGGTCTGAGCTAACAGCGTGTCTTCGCATCAGTACTAATAGACCGATCTCACCAAGCGTTCGGCGCATGCGTGACGCCGCCATAACTTTAGTTCACTGGAGGCAAACGGTAAAAGGCGAGAGGGTTCGTGCCGTCTCGTGCTCGACACGCGCAGAGCTCCATCGAGGTTGTCGCACGTGCAGAAAGACTAAAGTTCCTCTGATGCATTTCGGCAGCGGCGTAGTCAAACTGGCTGCTGAGATCGGTCTATTGGTTTTCGTTTCCGCCAGTCCCTCCGTTGCAGAAGCTATCAGAGTTCGCGGTACTTCAAATAAACGAAAGACCGAGACTACGACCCACTTTCCTGACGCGCCCTTGCTGAAGCAGAGGAAGATCGACCGTATGCATCAAGCTCCCGTTTCTCAAGAAGTGTTCGACAATCTTCTGGAGACGTTCGTGGTTGAGACTCTACAGTCATATACTAACAGCTGTCATATACTGACAGCGAAACACAAGGTAACGAAAAAGTAACGTCCGTTAGTCATGGAAAGTAACGACACCGGTATTTCGTTACATTTGCAAAATGGTAACGGAGCTCCGTAACGCGTTAGCTTTTTCCAAGCTAACGAGTAACGCTATTTCGTTACCTATTTTCGGTGACGGGCACAACACTGTGTCAGTACGATGATGCTCCATGGCGATCTTGGTGCGACTGCTTCAGAACGACACATTTGAAGCTTCGAAAATATTAATGAACCGAAATGGCGATCGCCATGGAAACTAAGACCGCTCAGCAGCTCTTCTGAAGGGCATATCGGAAGTGACAATCGCGGATGAATTTTGCGCTCTGTTAGCACAACAAAGCGATGTGGTAAAACTTCACAATACCAATCTTCAAAGACGCAGGCTACTCGTACCTTCGAGAACGAGAGGCATCTAGTGCATGCAGAGCTAGATCATGGAATCAACATACGTGAAATTGATTGTGACTTCACAACACCCGCAAGTCTACAGCTCCTGGTCTCGATAAGATCACTTACGATGCACTAGCAAATCTCGGCCCCGACGCCACCAGCACTCTTCTCGAAATATACAATGAAGCTAGAGAACAGAGACAATACCGGATTCGTGGAAGCTAGCTAAAATAGTTCCACACTTAAAACCTGGGACATCACCACTGAGCCTGGATTCCTTCCAGTAAGTTTAACTAGTTTGTCGGAGAGCTGCTCGAGAATATCTTACATAACCACCTACAGTGGTGGTTGGGAACTAGTAAAGCGTTTCCTGAGAAGATTACAGGATTCCGTCCACGTAGATGCACAATGAATGGCATCTTAGACCTCACCACCTGTGTAGAGTACGAACGAGATAACGGAAACTTTACAGTGGCAGTGTTCCTACATATTCGCCGAGCATTCGATACGGTTAGTCACGCCTCATGTTCTTAAAGGACTTGTGCTTCTGGTGTACATGGACGCATGCTTCGCTGGATACAAGAGTTCCTTCGATGCAGGAACATCGTTGTGTGTACAAATGATGGAGACAGAAAGCATCATGAACCGCACCATGCAGTACCCTAAGGTAGCGTGTTGAGCCCTACTCTTTTCAATGTCGTAATGGCAAAGTTACCGCAGAAACTCCAGCCATCTTTACGAATATCTATATATTCTGACGATACTTGTGTCTGAATCTCTGGCTCGCCCCAGATATTTTAAAGAATCAGTTACAGGTAGCTTTAGACACGGCAAACATTGTTTTAAGAAAACACGGAATGGAACTATCTGCCACGAAATCGGCATTTATACCATTTACCAAAAAAAAAGCTCCCTGGTTTTGAACTTAATGTAAACGGCGGCTCAATTCAGCGAGTTCAAGCATACAAACTTCTTGGTTTCCTACTGGATCAATCTCTGACTTGGTCCAAAACATATAGATATGCTGGTGGGGAGAAGTAATAGTGTAATAAATATTTTTCGATGTATCTCGGGTGCAAAATAGGTAGCCTCAATAGATGCAATGCTTTCATTCCATATGGCGCTAGTGCGACAAGCGATTGCCTATTCTGTACCTGTGTTACAGGGGCTTTCCAACACATCAGAATCTCGCCTTACTTATATACTTGCAAGAAGTCTAAGAGAATGCTTAGGTCGTCCGCGAGCAACATCCAGTGCGCTTGCACTCGCTACAGACAAATGACCACCAGTAACTATCCTAAGAATCCAAGGAGTATGTCGCAATCGTTTTAGACTTTCTGCGCGGCCCCTTTTTAATAAAATTCTTTCGCGGGAAGGGACAAACTTTCTTCGAACATTAAATTCTCATGTCGCTGATAATCCCTGAACAAAAACACTGGGCTCAGGACATTCATAAGCCACCATGGACGCTACCATTAGTAGACATCAACATGAACATTTCAGGCATGGAAACAAAAACATCGACACGTTGCAAAGACATTGACTCTTGCACATCTACAGTAAAAAACGACGACAACATCCACGTGTATACCGACGGATCAACCAAGGATGAAGGATCATCATTAGCATTTGTGGTACGCCATTTCAACCATTGGTCATCCCTTTGGTTCTCACGTCATACTTCTTCAACTATCGCAGAATTGCATGCTTTACTCGCGGCTGCATTGTACATCAAAAATAGCTTGAGAGCGAATTTCTGGGTACTATGTACCGACTCCAAGAGAGCACTGCATTTCATTAAAGGGACACTGACAGGGTATTTACGCTAGCCGAGGTTTTTAGTTGTAAGTGACATATGAGAGCCCAAATACTTAGAACAGAATTGGCGGCTCGAAATTCGGTTTCTTTCCGCCCGAAAACCGCCGATCGAGAACTGGCACGTTTGAGTCGCGCTCACTCTTTACTGTGGTCACGGGCCGTTTTCTAAGGTTTCGAGGTGACCACCAAATTTAATGAAAGTCACGGGTCATTGAAGGCACACAGTCAACATTAAAAATAGAAAAAAAAATATGAAACCCATTGTTTGTGGCTTCCAAAAAGCTGCAAATACGTTGACTGAGAAATAAGTGTGGCACAGACAACCGGAAGCATTCTGTGCGTTCACTGCGTGATTCTCAACAGTGGTGTCGTTTCGCGCGTCGTCGACAAGGAGATTATAAGTAATAGGTGGGTGCACGTTGCAATATTGGTGAAGCCTAGTCATAAAAAGTTTAAACGATACTGTGCCCAGCGTGACCGCAGATCTCTCTGGCGATTGATGCGCCTGACATGTCACGTGTGAGATGGATGGTTGATTGTAGAAGGATCCCTAGCAGGCTTGTGCGCGCTCCGTCCGGTAGGTTTTATCAGATCGAAGGCTAGACGAAGGCTAGCTACGGTCACGTCATGTGGTCATGTAGGGCTGATAAGTGAGGAGAGTAAGGAGGAAAATGAGAAAGAGGCGAGGCGTCAAGGGAGCATGGCTTGTGGAGGCTACGCGGCTGACGTCATGCCCTCTCCTACCCTTCTATCCTCCTTTGTCGTGGGACTAGCGAATGGCAGCGGACGACGGGCGTTGGACCTCTATTTCAGAGCTGTCGTTCACGGTACCGGCGATTTCTCTCTTCCTTCGGAAGATAAATTTTGGACCGATCAAAAGAACTGATATTCATCCCGTATGACACGCCCGACCAGCAAGCCGATTGCACGAAGACGTCGCCGAGCCGTCGTCCCTTCTCGTGGCTGAAGACATCGCTCGCGCAAACGTCAAGCACGAAGTGCGTACTTCGAGTTGAATACGCACGCGTACGGACACGAATACGCACGCGTACGCATGCGTGGTGCTGCCCGACTTCAAGCCGGGAGTGCATGTATTGAAGGGAAATCGGCAGAAAACTTCCGACATACAGTCTATCCGCTGAATTACTACGCATGATAGAGTTCCTCAGTGGAAAGAAGTCCGCTTCACACGCAGCGGGCACGGGTTCGATCCCTAGTGTGGGTGTACCTTTCTTTTTTGTCAAGCATTTTTCGATGTTTACATTTCATTTTTTACAATTATCACTGAAAAAAAACAATTGTTGTGGACGATATGTCGCTGAACTACGAGGGGCGTTCATAAAGTTCGTATTATTGTCACGAAGGAATAGAGATTCAGCAATCAAACTCGAGTGGGAGTTGAGACTTTCTCTACTTGTTCGCCACCAAAAGTTACCCACTTTTCTAGCGATGCACCTCATGCCGGAGGCCATTGTTATAGAACTTCGCGTCTTGAGTGTTCAGGAATCGCTCCACTTCAGCAATCACTTGGTCGCACGTCATTGAAATGCTTTCGCTCTTATTTGGCCACACTGTAAGCGTCTGCGCCATTTGACCAATGCTGTCAGAAACTGGGGCGTTGTTCCCGGACAATGCTCCCAAGACTGGAATGAATATCCTTGGCATTGCTTCCCTTCAAAGGAAAAAAACGGATCACTGCATGTGCTTGGCAATGACGGGCGGTGCCATTTTGAGTTTCGGCTCCCTAGCGGCGTTCCGAGCTAATATACCATGCGATGTTTATATTGTACGGAAATTAGAGGGACGCGCGCTCATGTTGATTCCTATTTTGTTAAGTTTTTTTTTAATTTTTTTGTGTCGATAATACGAGCTTTATGAGACGCCCCTCGTAAATGGCATGGGGTTCCATTTTTGACACCCTGCTGGAACTCAATGTCGTCACTTTCCACAAAATCCGAGGAGCATATGTGAATCGGGTAGCGTCTGCTTTCCGAGCTTCGCGTACCTGTTCTACAGGAATTGCAGCCAGCCATTGATCCCGACCCGTTAAAGTTTCGGAAACTTGTGCACTCTGCCGCACAATGCCACTTTCATATGCAGGACATGTGAGGCAACTCTTCACGCAACATCATGGGAGTATTCTTTTCGGAGCCGATCATGGAAATGCACCACGGCACTCAGGCACTCACTACTAATTGCCAACACTTAAATGTACAAAACAACTCACCTTGAAGTACAGAACAGCGAGCGGGACAAACATAACTGCAAAGGAATCGCACGGCGAACAAACGGATTTCGTCTGCTACGTGCCTAAAAAATAAAAAAAAAACCCGCACGGTCGGGTGTAATTACGTGACTTCCGCCACTCACTCTATCCTCTCCACTTCTATGTGCGGTGCGGGAGTTTCGGTTTCGGTTTCGAGCACATGCGTTTTTTGGCTTTATTTAAAAAATACGTGAGTCTGTAGCAAAATAGGAATTGGGTAGTATTCCGACACCATAATGAATCGCCTGGAAAAAAGGGAAAAACATTTGGGGGTGTCAGTGTCCCTTTAAGACCCTGAACACTCGCAACGAAAATATGTATCTTGTGTACTGAATTTGTGAAGAACTTGAGGAAGCAATACCATTCGGACATACGGTACACCTTCATTGGGTTCCTAGACATAGCGGTGTTTCAGGAAACACCCCAGCTGACCAACTGGCCACGGATGCATATACAAGCAACAACGTCCAGCTCACACATTTTACAAAAAGTGAAGCCAAGCGGTACATTCGTTGTGTGAGAAACAAAACGTCCCCTGACATGTGGCTCAAGGGCATCTCGGAACAGAGCTTACTACTTTTAATCGATCCAGACCTTCGGTGTCCAGTTTATACATACTTGAGTAGACCTATTGAAACATTAATTCATCACCTACGACTAAATGTCGCGAACACCGGCAGATTTCTTTGCCGAATTCAACAGGTGGGAACACCGAGCTGCATGTGTGGCCATCCCGTGGAAGACGTTGAGCACATCATAATGGACTGTCCAAGATACGACCAGTAGCGAACTCGATAACGAGTGGGACTAAGCATGCTTGACAATCGCTCTTTTTCTTTGGCCACGTTTTAGGTCCTTGGCCGGACTTAAAAGGCCAGAAGGGGGCAACAACTTTACTACGTTAAGATAGTTGCCAGATATTGGGCATTATTTAAAGGTCAAAAAACGCACGACGCGTTGTTACATACGTATGTACATACGTATTTATTTCGTAACTACTTCTCTCACCGGTGCGAAAGTTTTTTTTTTTTTTTATTTGTGCGTGTACGTTAACTGGGAGTATTGTTCATGGTGTTCTGATTTTATAATTGGAGGTTATACATCATTCATACTGTACATTACTTGATTTCAAGTTGCCGGTCCCAGGATTTGGGACAAAACTTTTCAACTCATCAAATAAAAATTGAATTGAGACCGCTCAGCCACATATCACTTTGCGAGGTTTGGTCGTCTGTATATTACTATCTGTGTTGTTTCCGGCTAGCAGACAGGGAAGGTAACGGCGGCACTTTCCCAGGATCCGGTGACCTTAGTTTTCCCCAGTGTGCTGTGTTTACCAAGACAAGACACGTGCGCTTGATTCTTTATTTTTTTCTTTCTTGATTGAGCGGGGGTGAAGATTCACGTGCCCTATTTTTTTACCGCGCTCTGTCGAGAAAGACGAAACAGAAATAAACGAGTGCATCGTCCGTGTCTGGCTTCTCTATGGTGTACAAGAACTGGGAAGTGTGCCAACCGCGCCGGCCTCTGCATACAAGCTGAGCGTCGTATGGCCCAATTCTTCCACATTGGCCTCAAGTGGCGCCGACAGTCAGCAGTGGGGCCAGGAGGCCGGTCAAGCAGCGTTTCGCAGGCTGGCCTGGGTGTGTTGGTGTGACTATTTTCATCTTGTTTTGCGTTGTGTGTAAGCGATACAATATGTGTGCTGCAGCTATGCACCATTTCACCTTATGTTGTACCCAGTGGCGTCACTAGGGTCAGCGGCACCGGGGCGGTGGCCCTGCGGCGACACCCCCCCCCCCTCCCCCAGCTCGTCGCCAGCCAACACAGCACCCCCTACCCCCGCCTCCGCTTGTCGCCCTCTTCCTCCCCCCCTCCCTCGTGGCCCGTCGCGACACCCCCGGAGCGCTGCACCCGGGGCGGTCCGCCCCCCCCCCCGCACCCCCGCTTGACGCCACTGGTTGTACCACAGCGAAGGCTAGGGAAGGCTAGAAGCTCGTCGCGTCGGCAGTTGCCTTTAATACACAGAGCTTGTGCCGCCGAGATGTGCCCTAGAGCAAATAGCTCGTGATTGTAGCCTTTCCGTGGTACATCATGAGGTGAAATAGACTTAGCTGAGTCGGAAGAAAAAAAGACAAACATTCAACGTTATTTCCTGTCTTCAACAATGGAAAAAAGACCATCAAACTTGTTGGGCAAACTGATAATCTCTGTCGTGACGTCGCGTACGTATGAACCATGGTCGTGTCCGCGCGCTCTTTCGTGAAGCTCTTGATCGGCGCCCAAAAAGTGGTAGGAATTTTTCGCCCATTCAATAAAAAAACGTCACGAAGATAAAAGGATCTGCGGGTTTGTGAAAGAGAAAAACTTCGCGTCAGTCTGTCGGCTATGTCATAACACAAAGAATCTTTGTACTTGACGAGTTTAACAACCAAGCAATTCTAGCGTACCAAAGGCAAAGGCATAGGCGCGGGCAGGATGAGCTTTCGGATTCGCCTTTCTTTGCAACCACTCGCGAAAGTAAAGCAAATCTGAAAGTCACGCGCTCGGTCTGTGCTTGCCTCGGCTGCACGCAACTCATGAGATGGGTATTGGGCAGGAGATCGAACTATAGGGGAGCTTTATCGAGCTTCTTGTCCCCACAGCCAAAGTTGTGGCGAAGGCGGACGACTTTGCGTGCTTCTTGGAGCCTATTTGTAGCAGATCTAAAATTTCTACTGTGTGCTTCTGGTGAACATCGGTTTCATTGCAAGTGCTTGGGCATTCGATCCGAGGAATGCAACTTTCTCATGCTGTCGGGGTTCAGCTGCTACAAATGCGTCAAGTGTGCGAAGCGACCGGCCCCTCTGCAGCCCTACTTGCTTGCGATAACGGCACCATGGACATACCGACCAAAACATCTGCGTCTTGCCCTGAGCTTGCGAGTACTACCGGCGGTACTGTATCTACGAACGTCGTCACGCTGATGCACAAAATGGCAGCTCGGACAGACGCTGCAGCCTTTGAAGTGCGACAGCTACGGGCCGAAAATGTTACTCTTCGTGTGCAAACACTCGATTTGCACGAGTGTATTGTGGAACGAACGGATTTTCCTCCGCTCCGCTTCGCCGGTCAACCGGCACGCCAGCGAAAAGCTTCGCCTGTGTCACTGCGACTGGCCCAGGCTCCTCGGCTGGGGACGCACGGTCGCAACCTTCCAGTTCTCGTCCTTTGCGCAAGGTTCACCACTCCTCAGCGAAACCGGAGAGCAATCCCACGAGGGCCTCCGGCTACCCTTGGCACTGCTAAGCAGTGCTCTCTTCAAATAGCTCCGAGTGCACCTGCAACCAGAGGCCTTTTCGTATCTCGTTTGGTCTCTTGGTATACCATGGCGTCCGACTACAGAAGCTACTGGCGGGGTTCATCGGAGACAGAATGGTGACATGAACTATCAATTCAAATGAAATGCCAACAGCGGAGCGCATGGCCGTCGGTACATGCTGCGCCTTCGCCGGAGAGCCTCTTGAAACTGATTAAACTACGGGTTGGAGAGTAGAGCGTGCAAGGTGTGCGTCTACTTCGATGTGTTTGACCCTCGTCTAAAACAACTCAAGCTTGGACGCTGCGGCTGCGCCGGTGGTGCGCTGGAAGTTCCGTCACAGCCGCGCTTGTTGGCTCGGTATGCGCCATGCGAGGAAGCTCGCCGCTCCCAGTAGGAGCAGGCTGCTGGCGCGCGCGACTTGCTCGCGCGTCCGTGGCGCATTGCGGCAGCCTCACTCTCCTTTCTATCTTGTGCAGTTTTTTTTGTGCCAATAGCCGTTGACATTTTTTTGCAAACAGTATAGCAGAAAGTAAGGAAATTCTAACCATAATAACAAGAGAGGTCCCAGGACGGCTGCTCACGCCTAAGTGAAATCAGTTACCTGGCAAACTTTTATGTATCAGCTCCTGCGCTCGCCCTGGGTCTCCTCGAGTTCTTGTGTTTCGTGTGTGACACTAGGATTGGCAAAATGCTGGTCTGGAAACTCCCTCGTTCACCAAACATTTTAACGAAATGCAGTAACTTTATCAACATTTTGCAGGCAGCCAGGATCTCACTCAGCGTACATATTAAATTATCACCCATGTGTCAGTAGTGTGAAATAGATATTAAAGCAGTTCGTTCGCCCACCGAACACCTGTGAAGCTTGATTAATATCAGTTATGAGAACCACGGGGACGTCAGCGTGAAGGACTTACAGCGCATAACTCCCGTAAAATAGTGAAACAGCGTGGATGGTTAATCACATGTTCATTGCCAGGGAGCATTTCTGAAAATATAAATAATGAACAACAAGAAAACAAGAATGGTGCAACGAGCAAAGGTTGACGCCTCAGGCAGCGCCGCAGCAGTAGCTGTCCGGGCAGGCTTGCATTCGTTGTTGTGTTGTCACTAAGCTGGTCTTGGTGAGGAGCCAATCAATACTTTGTGAAGTCGGCTTGAGTGTCTACAACGGCAGCCATCTGACGAGGTAGACCTTCAATCAAGCGGGATAGCAGGTCCTATGCTCACAGCCATGCCACTCAGCCTCCAACATCCATGACAACGCATATCGAAAAATAGAAATTAAAACTGCGCAAATTAAAAAAGAGCATGACGTTGCAAAATGCTCCACGAACGCGCGCGCAGGCGCACGCGCAAGCAGCCTGTTCCTGCTGCGAATGGCGAACGTCCTCGCATGGCTCATGTCGAGCAGACGAGAGTGGCGGCGACGGGACTTCAGCTCACCAACGGCGCAGCATCGAAGCTAGGGTTGTGCTGGGTGAGGAATAAACACATCGGAGTGGGGCGCACACCCTCGCAGCGCGCTGCTCTCCAATCTGCAGTTTTATCAGTTTCAAGAGCAGTCCAGAGGCGCAGCATGTACCGACGGCGACGCGTTCCGCTGTTCGCATTTCATTTGAACCCAATAGTTCGAGACTGAAAACAAGGCACCACCCGTACAGTTCCTTCCACGTTTCCCTGGATGAAGGACAGCTTGAAATTGTTCATAAAACCGAGGTGTGGTCTGCTGCCTGCCTCTTCCGTCCCTTTTAGGGCAGCTTGTTGCCTTCGCGGTTCTTCGAAGAGTCTGATATTGCCCTAACAACCACTAATAGCGTCGTGCGAAACTAGCTGATACTACCAAAATACGAGGGGCCTCAGATAAAAAATGAGGCGTTTTTGCTAGTGCCTAAGGTTTGCGAATATGACGTCATTTGTTTGACCAAAACTTGGGTAAATTCCTCCTGTTGAAACCAGTCATACTTCTGAGATAAGTATTCTGTGTTTAAGAGGAGCTGGAATTACATAGACACGTTTAACAATGAGGTGCGGTGTCCTCATAGTGTGCAAATCTTTAATTTGGGTAGTCACACGGAGAGACCTTGAGATCTACGATGAATGCGTTAGGGTTGAGGTGCCAGCACCAGACGGCTCGAACTGCCTCACCGGTTGTTATTACTTTCCATCCTAACTCCGAAACCCGCGTTTTTAAAGAGCATTTTGCCGACCTTTAAACAAGGTTGATTTCTCCAACTACAAAGCGCACATTTATGCAGACTTCAAAATTTTTAAGGTTGATTAGTCTGCAGGTTCCCTCAAACATTTGCTATTGTCCGCTAACTTTTTTCGTGCCTTCCGCCCACACGTGTACGTAACGCGTTATAAGTAACGAGTTACTTCTACCTAGTTACTATTTTCGGTAACGAGTAACGTATTTAGTTACTTTTCTAGAAAAGGAACGAGTAACGTATTTAGTTACTTTTAAGGCCAAGTAACGAGTAACGGTATTTCGTTACTTTTGAGGAGTAACGTGTACAACACCGCTTAAACGGCCTTGTTTTTATTCTAACCTGAGTATGCGTCTATTGCGACAAAGGCAGATGGGCAACCCGAGAAACAACTAAACTGTATGACAGTACAGCAACGTATATCGCTGAACACGTCAGTCGAACTGTTCGACTGACGTGTCCAGCGATAAACGTTGCTGTACTGAACTCTACAGCTGGGAGTGTCCTTCACCCAGCGAACACAATCAAGGTTCGTTGGTTGAACCTTCTAGAACCGGGTACGGATCGAATGTAAGCCCGGAGGTTGCGAACACGGTAAGATACATAACCCATCACCCGCTGTCCTCAATGAAAGCGCAGTTCCCGAAGATTCACTATCTGTTTCTGAAGCACAACACAGCCTTTACTTCGAGCGCGTCAGTAGAACGACTCTTCAGCGTCACCGGCGATGTATTTTTAAGGAAGCGATGAAACATAACTGATGAAAACTTCGACAGGCAGCTAAAAAAGAAAGCAATAAACCATGAAACAAAAATAGCTGTGTATTCGGTCGTCAAAGTAACGTGAAAAGTAACTCGTTACTTTTGAGGTAACTCAAACGTTCCTTTTGAGAATTGGTAACGAGTAACGTATTTAGCTACTTTTTGAGTGAGTAACGAGTAACGGTATTTAGTTACTTTTTTGGGGTAACGTGTACATGTCTGCTTCCGCCCTTTCTTGATGATGGTTTTCGTCCCCTCTTCCTTTTCCTCTCCCCTTCTCTTCGCCTCTCGCTTTCTCTTTCAGTCTCCCTCCCTAACAACCTTTTTCCCCAAATTTCGGGATTGTTTTCGTTTGTATTTCACCAAGATCCGCGGCGATAATAGGAAATCGCTCGTTTGACTTCTTGAATCGATCGACAGGGTCCAGAAAAAAAAATATTTGCCTCATCGTCGACTCGCCAATTTCGCGACACATTTTCCGAGCATCCAGGCTAAGGCGGCGCACGGCGGCGGCCGCGCTTGTCCATAGGCGGCTCTCGCGAGTTAATGCCTCGAGCGAAACCGAACATTAGAGCTATCGCTGCGAGTATAGACCCCTTCAAACATTACGCTCTTTACGGTCGATCTAAAATACTGCAAAGCGGTGTGCACAAAATCAATACACAAACAAGCTCCGAAGTCTATAATAAATACAACACTCAATAAGATTAGCCATTTTGTGATGTCATTAATGGACGTCAATTTTCAATGTTTTTTAAGGAGTTTATATTTTTATGCTCGTACCGGTATTCACTACAGAGGGGTAGGGGGGGGGGGGTTTAAGTGCCAGAGCATATCTTTCAGCCGCCCATCTGGAAATATTTTGCTCCATTACATAATACGAATACGCATGAGCGGGAGGGGCAGTAAGCAGATATATTGTGAAGAGAGAACCAAACTCTGCCAAAGCCCCAAAGGGAATCAAACCCAGGCAATACACCCAGGACCCCGAGTACAGGAATCGAACTCAGAACCCCCAGTCTGTGAGCCCAACGCTCAACGATCGGGCCACTGTTTTGCAGCTGAAGCTGTTAAGGACTAGTTCCCCTAGGATCGTGTCCCCCCCAAAGAAATGATGACACCGAACTCTGGACACCTACCGCCATCTATGAACGACAGCGGCAAGCCACGTATCGGGTTGCCGCCGTCGCTCATAGATGGCAGCAGCCTTCCACTCTGGTTGGCCGACTTGCGGCCGGCCATTACTTTGCATTGTGCAGCTCCGCTGATCTTCCTTTTCTGTTCACTCAGAGTGGGAAAGCTGAAAGCTTTCTTTTCTTTTTTTCTTTGTTGGATTGCACCAACGTGACGCTCTTGACGCGGCAGTTATAACGCCTGGGAACATTTCGTTTGCGGACACGACACCCTGGAACGTGCAAGCAACGCCAGCGGATAGCTCAGAGTTTTTCTCCAGCCGCACAAGTGCCTTGAGGCGCAATCAAACGCAAAAAGCTGGCGATTGTATCTGCCCTTATGCAGGGATTACACAGCTTCCAACATAAAATACACTTGCGAAAAATATTACGGTACATAGTACTCATGAAGCATATCCGCAACACATTTCAGAAACTAACTGGGGATGAGAAAAACGCCGCCAGGGATCCAGACGAGCCAAGTCGAGCTCCGTTTTTCCTGCGCGTTTTCCCGCAATTCTTCGAAGGCACGACCTTCCAAAATCGCCGGAATGTCCACGAATATCACGGACAACACACCACCCGAACATTCGGGTCCCTGCGGCCATGTACCCTTAAATGTTCGACGCGCCTCGCCCGACCGGCCAACCGCAGCTTCAGAGCCATTCTCCGGATTCGCTCTTTGCCGGCAAGAATCGTTTCGAGCTATTCTCCGACGACGCCTCCCCGGATCGGCCAAGCGACAGGTCAGAGAAAATCGCGACCCGGCAGAAATTTTGAGACCGTCCTAAAACCAACCTGCACGAACCTCGGAGATTACAGCTCCACGTGACGCACGTGCAGCGGGCGATAAGCCTAACGCCGAAGATGAATGCAGCCATGTTGCTAAGCCTGGAGAACCGAAGAGCGACAACGAGGGCACGCACCACACAGTTGCCAGGGATGTCGTCACAGCTGACGACATGGGCGTTGGTGACGCCGGCAACCGAGGCTTGGGAAGTAATTCGTTAAAAGTAACGGATTACTTGTAATCCGTTACGTTTTCAAGTAATTTTGTTATTGCCACGTTACTTTCTTGCGGCAGTAATTTCTAATGGAATTTCGTTACAAATATTGGTAACGGACTACTTAATTACTCGTTGCTTTATAAAAAAATGAACATAATACAAAAATTGGTTCAATATCAGCAGGCGATTCAGGAGCATAAAGATAGCAATTTTAGCAAAATAGAACACATTTTTGAAGAGGAGAATAATCGAAAAGAAAACACGATTTTTTGTACGACCGGTCCCTAGAACCACTAGAAAAACGTGCAGTGCATATATAAATATGCGAAAAAACAGGGATAAAAAATAAACGCCGAGTAGGCGTTGTCATTTTGGTATCCTGGCGGAGGTGAACGCTGCTTTGAGCATGCGCACCGCTAGCTTTGTCTGCAGAATTCCAGGGATCATTTCCGGTCGCCGTAAACTGAGGGATGGCGAGTGTGGTTACAGCTTTCGCTGTCTTGTCAGCCTGCAGGTGAATGAAGTGCACCTACATTTTTCTTTAAATACAATATTTCATTTTTATAAGGAGTACCATAATGCAAGCGTATGAGAAATGGAATGCAGCGTTGCGAAGAACATTCTTTAAAACATCAATATTGTTTTTATTATTTCTGGATTAATGTATGGGAAAAGTAACGTGAAAGTAATTAGAAATGTAACCAGTAAGTAATCCGTTACTTTTCAGCGAAAGTAATTTGTTACGGTAGTACATTACATTTGAAGCTCGGTAATTTGTAATTGTAATCCATTACATTTTTCCAAGTAACAGGCACCAGTTTGCCGGAAACGCCAAAGAGATGGCCGACCGACTCCTTCACAGACTGGAACCACGTCACCTACAGAAAAGAGATGTCTTGTGCCATGGCCACAAGAGGAGCAGCACACTACACTCTCAGAAAAAAGAGGGAAAAAGATGACAGCAGCTTAGTTTCGTTCACTTCTACTGGCGTGCCCCGAAGCGAACATGAGAAGAAGGGAGGAACGATATGTTTCTTTCCTCCTCTAGGCAGACGAGAGGAAAGTTCTTCCCTCCCGTCTCACCTACCTTCGGTTTTCGATTTTCAAGCACGTTACGCGTGTTTCTTTTTTAATAAACGTTTTAGAGCTGACTTAGCGTTTGCGGCAACGAAGACTGCCTGTAATTTAGTCTCACAGTTCAAACACGCAGAGCACGTCGGTTGCAGTGGTGCTTTTGCCGCTAATTTCACCAAACGAGCAAACGAAGCCGTTAGAAAAAGCGGAGTTTCATAGTTGTGCCAGCAGCGCTACGTGCAGTGGGCTAAAATGACCGTCTCCGCCATTTTCCGTCCAAGTCAGCCTCGTTTCTCCGCGGGGTGCCTGCGCGTCTTTTGCGCCACGTTTCAGTCAGTTTCCTGTAACCGAATACCACCGGACGATAAGCGTGTTTTTACAGCGGAGGTGTTAAGGGCTGGTTTCCCGAGGTCGTGTACGTGCCCAAATGACCTGATGACTACAGAACTCTGGACAGCTACCGCCATCTATGAGCGACGGCAGCAGCCAGACAACCGGCTTGCCGGTTGTCGGGTCGCCGCCGTCGCTCATTGATGGCGTCAACCTTTCAAGCCTTTCCACTCTGGCTTGCCGACTTTCGGCCGGCCATTGCTTCATTCCCACCGTAGTACAGTAGTACAGCTTCGCTTCGGTCTTCCTTCTTCACCAAAGTAAAAAAATGAAAGTTTTTTTTTTAGTAATCTTTAACATTACCATAGCAGTTTTGTGCGTTGTGACCGAAGTTTGGAATCGTCGTTTATGCCTCCACGCGTTTTGCTTGCCAGTGCAGTAAAAAGCGAGACGAGATTGTGTGTGTGGCCGCAGGTTGGCATTCTGCTTTACATTAAAGAGTTTAATAAGACCGCTTTGGCGACTATCGTACAATCGATCGGCCCGCAAATAGTCATGTTGGAACGCTAGTCTTAAAAGTAGCTCCTGTGATATAGTGACTAATGTTTCTGTCGTCTGCGATGCCCTTTTGTCCCCTCTGCAAGAGCGATTGGGCTCTCGGGGAAGGGCTGAACATGCTTGATATGTGTCGGAAAGAAATCATGTGCGTATATGTACACTGTAATATTGGTATTCAAGGAAATTAGACAGAACGAGTGATGCGGTGCTCGGCAAATTTGCTTTCTGTTGTAGCCGGATAGCTTTCAGTCGACAGTCGGCTTGTAACAAATCACACAAAACCTAGCTGCCACTGATTGAGCATTTGATTTTTTTATTTTCGTATTTAACTGATCCCGAATCTACACATCAATGCAACAGGATAGATGTTTTGAACTACCTCAAGCTTTTCAGCCTTTTTGCCTTGGGCAAAACCACGTTCGTGATATTTGTTTCAGTTGAATTGAACCAGTGATTGTTGGATCAAGCTCACAGCTGGCTTTATTTTCGAATGTAGCATTCCTGTGGTCATCTTGTCGATGCCAAATTCATCAGCTCTCAATTTAACCGTTAAAATATTGCACTGATCTTCGGTCAGAAAATAATAAATTCGAAAGCCGAGGTCTCCGAATCATCGATGTCGGTCTGTGGTTTCGCCAGCGCCATTCGGCACAACAACCGGCCAAACTATTTTAATGCGAAAGCATTAACTGTCTCATGCAGCGGGCTGACGTCTTCAGCCTGAAGCGCGAAAACGGCAAATAGTTTCCTTCGGTTCCTTTGGCTGGCGCGCGTCAACGGGGCTCCCATTGGCCGCTGCGCTCGTCCAGTTTCCACGACCGCTCACTCCATGACGCTGCGGGTCCATCAGCGCGGCGCGTCCAAGGTCACCAGGGAGCACACGCGCCGACCGGCGACGAAAAAGTACGCAGCAGACGATTCAGGGAGTGGACGAGCGGCTTGCATGCTTTCGCATTCCCAACTCATAAGGAATGCTTAGGAGTGCCTCGATCTTTTTATTTTTACGACGAAAATGCCATAATTGGGTCAGCCAGGTAGCAAGGATTTTGATTCGGGAGGGACCCGCCCATGACAAAACGCTGTGTGAGGGGGAGGGGGAGAGGAGGTCCCAGCAAAATGAAAGATTTCGGGGGGGGGGGGGGGGGGGGGGCCGGGCCCCGTGGGCCCACCCCTGGCTACGTGCCTGCGGGTTCAACATAGTTACTTATTTACACAAGTTACCCTCACAATTTGCTTGTTTTCGATCGCACCACAGTGTAGCTACCCGTTCACACTACTTTCCCTAGATCGTAGCTGTCATGTTGGTCGAAAAGCGATTTCTCCCGCCCTTGAAACATATCTTCCAACTGCTGTGTGAATGCCCTGTTTATAGAGGTTATTCACGACGACTTCTGCCACCACACACGAACGAGAGAGAGAAAAAAAAGAATACTAGGATAGAAAACGCGGCCTCCCTCACACCATTCTAAGATGTGATTTGCAAGGAAGCGAACACAAAAATACTAGGAACCGGAGTGTGGCGTGTTCATTTTATTGACTGTCGCAAATAATTACAGCGTAAACGTTTACTTTTTTTTTCTAGGGAATTCATCTCTTATGCCCTTGAAAATATCTTCCGATCAATGACATTACTGAGGAAAAAAAAACAAGTTGTGCTAATATTCATTGCTTAGACCTTAGATGATCATCGAGAAAATCGCTATGATCAAAACAACGAGTATCAAAGGCTGAAGCGCAGTTAACGGAGTGAGTGATGGGCGTAGTTTGCGTTAATGTTGATGTTTGTCTCTGCTGTGTATGTGTAAGTTCTGGTTTTCCTGTAGCGTTTCTAGTTCTCGTTTTCTTGTACGAACACGCATTTTCTTGTACGTCTTATGTAAAATAAAACACTGTGCGGTATTTGAGGGTCTTAACTCTTAACACATCGTATTTACAACGCATCAAGGTATTAAGCCGATTGGGACCCCCAACAATGATCAACTTCATTGTTTTCTTGTCTGTCATAGCTTCCGGCCAGCATAACTTCCGGGTGCGGCCCGAGGCCCGTGAGGTAATAGAAGATTATTTTGTGGGGCTCATGCGTGAGGTGTCTAAGCAGGCCGGTCCTGTGCAGTGGACTAGAGACAGCTTCGTTCAAGGAGAGTTCCTTAACACCTTTGTCTCTTCGCTCGTTTTTGTTTAACATAAAAACGAGCGATAACACTACCGAACTTGAATGGTACGCATTACCCTTTTATATAAAAATTGCGTTAATTTAAACCTGTTGGGTGGAGAATTCACAGACTTCTCAGAAATAAAGAATGAAAGAACGGAATAGAAAGAAGAAAAAAAAAGCCTCGAGAGACGAGAGTAAACTGAGTGACACGCGGAGTGGCGCTTTGTTACTTCTAAAAGAAACATTTTTCGCCACCGGAACATCTTACACACTTACAATAAAACTACGTGAGCCCAAAGACAATCGCTGCCACCTGCAGACGAAGAAGAGCAAGAACCCCACCCCTAAGAAGAGGACCCGCGGAATCCAGCGTCCGTAGCACCCTCCGCCCTCCCCCCCCTCCCCACACACACACACACACACACGCACACAGAGTCCGGGCGCAGAAGACCTTCGCAAGGAACACGCCAGAGACAGCGCAGGCTAGGCCAACGGAGCCTTCGGCTGGCATAAATCCATTAGCCCTCCTTTGGCGCGCTAATTAAGAGGTCCCGGGCCAGATGAGCGTTCCACGCGGCCTGCTCTGCGCCCGCCCATCGATCAGACGTCATGCCGCAGGCTGCGGCCTGCATCCTCGCAAAGAAGGGTCCCCGTAGGAGGCCGCAGCTTAGAACGTGATCCTCCCGTCGCGGCACGTATAGGCCTTGGAGGTGTTGTTCCCCGTCCGTCGGCTGCGAGGCATGTCCCGGCCGATGTCTTCGACTCCGCTCCGCTTTTGGGATGGACTGCGCTCGTAGCCTCTCCCAGCTTAAGAAAGGCAGGGCGTGGCGAGTGTCAGAGCACCTTATCATCGATAAAATATTAATCATATCGATTATTACTTTCCACCCTGACTAGGACTTGTTTTCGAGTCAGTGAGTCGTCGAGTCCGGGGAGCATACGCCCAGTCTAGTAGAACGGCAAGACACATCTCTACAATTGCGATTTGCGTTTGCCAAAACATAGAAAAGGCATCCCAGGCGAGCCAGTAATTGAAGATAAGTTATTGGGTTCAAAATTAGCGCTGTGCTTTCGCCAGTCAGGCGGTCTTCCTCCAATGATCACGCGTCCGTAGTGTGCGTTACCTATTCGTTGTTTTGTATCCTACCCACCTTGTGAAATTACCCGTCAAAATGTCTTCAAACTCTGAAAGGGAGACTGGGCTCACAATCTCTAAACATCACCGCAGCGTCTCCTTCTTCTTGCAGTCACAGATTGTATTAGCTTAGCTATATGGCTACATGGTTTGCGGGCCACGAAGTGAGAATGCCGGGTTTGTCACCGTCTACAACAGTAATGATAATAATTAAAAACCCCGCCGTTGCTTATGATGTATACGCTTCCAGCTTTGGGATTGGTCCTTTGTACTTCTCATCGGCTGCAACAGCTGTCTGATTGGCTGCGGAGTAATCATATTGTGTCTGGTACTCGACTCACCCTGCGTTTCCTAAGGTGTCAATGACTTCAGCTCCAATAAAAATTATTGTTGTAATAAAAAAGCACTGCAAAACAAAAAAGAGCAAGCAGGATTGATCAGGAGAAAGGGAGAGATGCGCACACGGGCAGAAACATGCTCCAGAGTCGACGAAAAACGGAGAGCAGCGTGTAACACAGACCATAACCTCCTATACACTGACAAAGCCTGGCAGATCGCAACGAGAAGCGGCCGCCGAGATGGAAAGGGTGGAGCGGCAGACAACGGATGAGAGGAGAGCCATGTGACTGGCTCCTCGCTGCGGCGAGACGCCGAAACACACTTTTCCCGAGCAAATAAGTGTGTTTCGGGTCCTCGCCGCTGCAAAAGCTGTGCGCTGACGTCCAGCTTTTCCGAGAAATGGCTCTTTGATGCTCTGTGCTGCCAGATGCTCGCGCTCCAAATCTGCGACCGGGCACTCCATGGCTCCGTCGTCGAACTGCCAGGCTTTGTTAGCATAGAGGAGGCTATGCACAGACGCAATCCCGAGTCGCGGCCGACGGAGGAGCGATGGCCTGCGCCGCGGAGGAACGCCACGAGGCTTGGAGCAGGACACCACCCGCGCTCCGGGCATTTTCACGGCGACGGTTGGGGGATATGCAAATGCGAACGTCCGGACTCCAGTTGGAATATTTTATCGGCCGTCACAAGAACGCGCCAGGTCCAGGAAAGACTGGTGAAGGCGGCACATTTTTGCGCGTGTCATCCTCCTCATTTTTCTCGTTCTCTCCTCTACCTTCCAACGCCCTTTTTTCACTATCTTTTTTTTTTTTTGGGGGGGGGGGCGGTAATTTTTTTATACGTTCTTGTAGTTTTTGTATTTTTTACTCGTCCGTAGCGCGTGTTCTTCAATGTGTGTGTCGAATCGGTCCAGCTTTCAGCATCCCGCTTCCAGCATCCAGCATGTATCCGTGCTTCATCCAGGGTCATTAAAGGTAGCGCTAAGCCAGGCGTCGCCGTGCAAGTCGTTGGCGTAAAGCGTGCGACGAAACCAAAAAGATCAGCAGCCCTAAAATGAACTGAGATACCCGACAAGATACGCGAAGGGAGACAAACACGTGGTACGTAGACCAGCGAACTTCGACAACTTGTTGAAAACGAACGCGGTTTTCAGGGTTTTCTTTCCCTTCCTTTCTTATGTACTTTATGCCAGGCTCGTAGCCAGGATTTTGATTCGGTGGGGGGTGGAGGAGGTGTAGCGGACAAGCGACAACCATAGGAATGTCTGACATGCCAAGACGCGTGACAGTGATCCAACGCCGCGTGACGCCACGCAGTGGCGCGTACCAGACACAGATCACGAGCCCTGACCGCACGGCGAAACTGGCTGGGATCACGGCGGCAGCAGAATGGATTTTTAGCAGCTACTTTTTTCTTTGATAATTGTGGTGATAAAGATTTGTTTGTTTTTAAACCGGCAAACGTCTTTCCTTATCACAGAGGTTCCAGCAAAACGGAAGATTTGGGGAGGCTTTTGCCAATTTCACTCGCGTTTGGCCGTCCCCACCCCTCCCCATGGCGTTGTTAACATGTGATGGGTTGACGCCCCTAGCCTTTATTATTCGCGGAGAAAAATGACTTGCGAGCGGCCGACGCGAATATAATTAATGAGAGGGTGCAAGGCGTAGGTTGGCAAGCTGTGGCGTACCCGTAATTAGGAGGTGACGCCGTATGCTGAAGGCCAATGAAAGAGTTGCGAGTCATTACATAAGCGCGGGGAGGGTAAAAGTTATCACAAAATCCGGCTTGGCCAGGCACAACAGCTAGGTCTTATTCAATATTATTCTATGTCACCAAAATACCGGCAAAAACAACGTCTGTGCCCTCTTGCAGCTCTAAGCAAGGATACCGAATGTAGCCCCCATGTGCCAAGCTATCATGCGAGAGTCTTTATTTCTTTGTACTCTCAGAAAAACTCGGCCTTTTTTGCTGGAGCTTTCACTCTTAAAACTCTAAGTTTTGAAAAGTATACAGGACGCATGAAGTGTGATTTTTAGGTGTTTATAACGCCGAGTAAATCAATTTCAGCTAAAGTTTTGAATATCTGGCCTTACTCGTTTTTGTAGTTTGCGTGCATATTCTTCTTTTATGCATTGGAAATATATTAAACCTCCTGCGAGTTTATTGTATGCCCATCTTTCGAATAAAACTATAACAGAAAATTTAATATTAAAAAAACTTTATTTCTGCGAGTGCCCTTTGATAAGATCAAGTTTAAAATCTCTACGATACATTGTTACACCAATATTCAAAATAATTTTGATTTTATAGGGTGTTTCAAGAAGTAGAAAGTTACAACAGCGAGCTTTTGTTCCCTTATGTCGCGTCACTCGAATTTTTTATGAGACCACAAATAGCGATTGGCGGACTCTTGGGGCATAGTCTAATCTCACGTATTAAATGTTTCGATCCAAACAGTTAGCAGTTTTAAAGATAGCACTCAACTGCAAAGCTCACGCGTTGCTCTGATTTTTTATGATACCACAAACAGTGGTTGGCGGACTTTTGGGGCATAGTCTAACCTCACGTATTAAATGTTTCAGATCCCGACAATTAGCAGTTTTAGGATAGCACTCAAATGCAAAGCACTAACATATTCTACTCCCCAAATAGTATATCCAAAGGGCGCTCATTTAGCCCTCTGGTGTCAAATTGTAGGTGTGTACCAGACTATGCGACAGCCAATTGCATGGGCCGATTCGTTGCTCCTAGAAAGCCAACTTTTAAGAGGGAGAGCAACTGAAAGAACGGAAAGCGTTTGCAGTTTAATGGCGAACGTCTCCTGCGCAAATCGGCTTCTTGTACGCAAGCGTGCGTTGCCGCGAGGCGAAAAGAATAGCGGAAGCAGAGGATGAGCAGAGCTGGGAGACTCGCTTGCAGACGATAAACACTTTCGATTCCTCTTCGCTACTGGTGTTGCCAACGCTCCCCTTGAACCCTGCCAGTCTAAGAAAAAATGGAGAAAAAAAGTAGCAACGGCGCATTTTCCTCCCTTCTACCGACGTGCCCCCAAGCGGACATGAGAAGAAGGGAGGAACGAGACGTTTTTCTCCCCTCCTGGCAGACGGGAGAAAGCTTCCGCCCACCCGACTCATCTCCTTTCGGTTTCGTTTTTCGAGCACGTCGCGCACGTTGTTTAATAAATGTTGTTGACTTGATTGACCTTCAGCGGCAGCGAAGGCCGCCTGTAATTACATCTCCCAGTCCAAACATGCGGAACATTTTGGTTCCCTCTGACGTTCTTACCACTAATTTTATCAAACCAGCAAACGAAGCCGCTAGCAACAGCGGATTTCCGGAGCAGTGCCAGCAGCGCTGACCGTACACTGGGTAAGATGGCCGTCTCTAGATATCGGAACCCACGCGGAATCATGCGGACCACGCGAAACGATGTGTCCGCAGCGTATCGTGTCGACGTTGACGATGTTATGAAAATCGCGGGAAACTGCGTCCAAGACAGGCGGAGTTTTTGCTGGTGGGTGCCTCGGGGACTTCTGTGCTGAGTTCGGTTCTGTTTTCCGATGTCGAGTGCCAACCGGCAGTCAACGTGGATTTCCATTTTTGCGAGTCAGAGTTGTGCGTTGTGAACAGAAGACTGGAATTATCGCCGATGTGACCGTGTTTTCGCGTATCAGTGGTGTAACAACAGGATGAGATGACGTAAACTGGCGGGCATTGATGCCGCTGGTCGGGCCGTGATCGGAGGGGGCGAGGTAACGCAGGTTGACGTTCTGATTTACATTAAAGAGTTTACGACCACTTGAGAGATTACGATGCAGTCGATCGACGTGAGGATAGTCATGTTGAACGCTGGCGTGAACCGTAGCTCCTATCTAACAGTGGCCAAAGTGACCGTCGGTTGCCTCCTCCTCGAGAGCGATTGCGCTCTGGGGAAAGGAATGAACAGTATGAAAATATGATAGAAAGTACATATATTTACAGTTTGAAATTTTCGCATTAAAAAAAAGATAATGAGTAAAATAAAAAAAAAGCTATCCTTTATTTTGCTGTTTAAATATACTAGGTTCACTGGAGAAACTGCCCTCCAAGTGGTGCGCTGGGATGAGTGCTAGAAGTTTTCCAGCTCGCCACGGCGCAGCTCCGTACACTTATCACGCCGGAAGTCGGGGCTTTGGCTGCATTGGAGTTGATTGAAAAGCGATTTTTCTCTGCCCGTGAAGCATTACTTCAAGCTGAGTGAATATCCGCTCTCCATAGATTAATTCAAGACGACAATTGCAGCCGTGCGCGAACAGCTACAAACAGAAAAACAAACACTACAACAGAAACACTGGCCACGATGTGCCGCAGGGACGTGCCGTGCGGGGAAGAAAACACATGGCTTGGAACCGCATTGGAGCGGCTTGGTTTATTGGCTTTCAAATAATGACGGCATGAGCGTTTACTTTTTACTAATAGATTCATCCACTGAGCCGTTCAAAATACACTCAGAGGTATGGCATTGCTGGAAAAAAATCAACATGCTGAGAATATATTTTATTGCTTAGGCGGTCACCGAGAAATTCTGTAAGTTCAAAACGACCAGTATAAAAGACGGAAACGCAGAGCTCAGAACTACTGATCAGGTCAGTGTGCTGTTGTATTGATGTTTGTACGTGCCATGTATGTGTATGGGCTCAATCCATATTCAGCTGACGCTTGTAGTATGCGTTATGTGCCTACATGTGCCCATATTAATGGTTCTCGAACATACCGAAGCGCAATGATGGCGTGAATATATGAAAGTATTTTTGTAGAACATGAATTGTGCGGTACCCAGCGCCATTTGGCCTAGCTAATTGCAATTACTCTGCTTGACCCTGCCATCTGGTGGCAAGCGGTTTAACCTTCTTTCACGCTACACGATAATTTCTGGTTACCGTGCAACAGCGGATTCGAGTTTGTTCCTTTGAGAGCGGCTTTTGGTTTCGCGGATTGAGTTTGCCATTCCTCCGTGATGTGCAGTCGACGAAGGAATTGTGACTCGAGGAATAGCAAAGGTAAAACTTGCGCGAAGTAACTGGGTATCGGTTGTCTCCGTTTAACATCGCGGTGCTGACGACGAGAAGACTGAGTAACTGCTTTGAAAGGCAAGTTTCTTTACCTACGGGGAAGCTGGCTTCGGAAATAAACACAGTTCGCGGAAAGCTCGCGTTACGCTTTTATTTGCTGCTCCTCTCTCCCGTATAAGAGACGTAGCGTCCTCGTTAAGCCTTATTGAGCTCGATTTGCTCGATTCGTGGCCGCCATAATGAGATGCAGGCGACGGAGGAACTTTTCTCCCCTGCCTTAGGGACGAACGTTTCTCACTTGCTAAAGGAACATAGGTTACAAGACCGTTCACTCTCTTCAGGGAGAGGCTATAGATACCCTTTTCTCTAAGAGTATCTTAGAAACGTTCTAAGCACTCCAGTCGATTTGTTGGAAACACTCCAAATCTAGACTCAGTAGTTTCTCTCTCTCTCTCTCTCTCCCCCTCTATCTCTCTTCATTGCCCAAAAGGGTGCTAATGGTAGTGTCAGAATACTTAGTCCCCAGAACGACCAGATCCTTCTTTGTTTGCAGCGGTGAGCATCGCCGAAGTTAAGGTGCAGAAATTGTCTCACACTCAAAATGCGCCCACAGCAAAGAGTTCGCACTGTCCTCCTCCTTTGCTTCGCAACCGATCAACGGTGAGAAGAAGTGTACAACTGCTGCAGACTTTGAGAAATACGCGATTCCTTATTCACCACTCGGTTTCCCGTACGCTGCTGCAACCGGCTGGCCGCGTTCGGAACCTGCGCGCGGTTACTTCTCCTCTTCCACTTCTCAAACCCTTTCTTGGGGGCTCCTTTGTACGCGGCAATTTCGAGGCACATATACCTCGCCTTAGATTCGTTAATAATTGGAAAGACCCAACGAAGACTCGGCCTCATTTATTTAAGCTACCTCCTCGCAGTTCCACAACGCTTGGGGGACCTCGAGCGCGAAGTTCGCGAAATTGTATGAACCACAATCGATATTAATTTCGCCTAGCGAAGGCGTAGGTACCGGCGCCTGTCGCTGTTCTCTGAATTCATAGTTTCGGTCACGCCGGTTCGATCTGATTTCCTATTATGGTTGCCGTTCTCCTTTACCGCGAGCTTCTTTTCCAAACTCATTCGATAGAGCTGAGGCGTATAATGCGGCCATTGCGCAAGATTCACATGGGAGTCTAATCCAAGGAAGGCTTAAGCCGCACCTGGGATTACCGTAAACTGTAACTTAAAGTAGTAAAAACCGTTTTTTTCAAGTTTAACTTTGCGTATATGCTTACGGAGTGCTCCACACTAAATGAGCTGGGGTGAATATAAAAAATAATAGCTGTTTCAGACGCTTCTGTGCAGCCAAATCTTGTTTTTTTTTCTTGTTGTGCTTGCAATTTTAAATAGTTTGTTGAAGGATTTCTTTTTTCTACTTTTCTTGTTAGAGGCGCACACGCCGGTGGTTCCAGAAGTTTATCCCATGCGATAATGAAAGAGAAGAGAAATCTTTTATTGATATATCTCTTAGTCCGAGTCTTCAGCAGGGTTAATAATAAAAATCTAGATTTATATGATGATTTAAATTCTAATATAATCAACGCTTGCCTTAATATGACGACTTATCGTAAACATTTCCCGTGAAAATAATTCAAAAATATATAGTTTTATTTACTATTTGTCTATCATTAATTTTTGTGTGCGCATTTGTTTCGGTTTAAATCAAAGATTCATCTAGCAAAAACCATTATAGCAGGCTTAACAGGAGCAAACAACGGTGCTCAAATAAACCCAATATAAAATAAATACATTTGATATTTTCTTTTCTTTTTAATGTCATGATTTTTTAAGCATGATCGACGTATTGCAATGATGATGAGTTGTTTGCATCCAAATGGGTGCTAAATCTGTAACTGCTATGAACTTTTTTCTTTTACATGGGACACATTTCTTGTTTTGTTTTAGAAGCATTTTTCTTTTCGGCTTGACAATTGGACTTGTTATAGTTTATTTCTTATAAAATAACGAAGGGGTTCTGAATGATATCTGAAGCGGAATGCCCACGTGAGAAGAATTGAGATTGATTGATTCATTCATTCATTCATTCGTTCATTGATTGATTGATTGATTGATTGATTGATTGATTGATTGATTGATTGATTGATTGATTGATTGATTGATTGATTGATTGATTGATTGATTGATTGATTGATTGATTGATTGATTGATTGATTGATTGATGTCTCGTGAGCCTCGGGCTCCGGTCTTTTTCTGGTTTCGTCGTCGTCTCCTACTATAGCCCCGAGAGCGGACACAAGCGTCGCTGCGGTCGCCGCGCCCTGATTGGGCGAGGTGTACAGTGACGTCAGGCGGAGGACTCCGCTCCGCGATCTCGCATCGGCTCGCTTCCCAGCACCGGTTTCCTGATTTGGCGTTGTGTGCCGCAAGCTCTTCGAGGAGCGGGACCTCGTTTACCCAGTGTACAAGACGTTGAGTTAGGCCGATATTGACGTGCTTCCGTACATTTTATAAGCCTGATTGTCCCTTTACCTTTAGAATGGGGTTACAAATCCCGAAAGCTATCGGCGGAGGCGATTCCGACAATGAACCTCCCCGTCCGTCCACACGACACAAGGCAATCTTGCGAGGGGTCGGTGAAGTGTTTCAGACGCTGGAATTCTGTTCCTTGCATGTTCATGATTTAGGACGGTATTACATTCGCTTTCAAGGCATTTGAAGTGGCATTTATATCATGGGCCTTTGGGTGGTTGGCAAATTAGCTCGCGACCCCGACTCTGCGCGGCCACTCTGCATGCGCTGGTTCGCAGATGTATTAAAGGCCCTGCGTTGGATGATATTTGAAGTGCTCGTGGAACAGGGTTGTTTTACATAAATCTAGCTTCTTCGTGAATAAATCATATAGTTTATACACCTATGCAAGCATATTTTTTAGAAGATGCACAATTACTGGAAATTAGTTTGTATGGTAGCAGCAAAATGGCCGAATTGCCCCCAGTTGCCTGCATGATATGTATTGAACTACCCAAAATATGCACAGCAATAGTACCATTATTTGGAATGTTTGTACTTTTTCCTGACATTCTTTATTCCAGCCTTGGGTATTCGGAAAATACACCGTTTAGTTTGAATTGTCATTAAATTTCCAATTAAAAGAGACACTGCTGCAGGCCCCCAAAAGCTTCCTCAGCCTCCAAACTCCCTACAGCTGGACTCTCTGACAACAGAGGAAAACAGGCGTAAAAGCAAGCGTTCGAACGTCTGTCCAGTGGTAGATGCAGCACTAGTAGCAAAAAAATGTGGAACCTGTGAAGGGTGACAGTCTGCGTGAGAAAAACATTTGGTATTTTAGCTTCAGGACAATTCGATTTATGTAAAATCTCAATTTAGGGCTTAAGGGACTAATAACGAGCTAGGCACCTTCGCTTACGCTTGTTATACATTACTTGAGGGTTGATATAAAAAACGTCCACAAAACGTCCACCCGTGTAGTCCATTGAAAGACTGTCCGAATCCAGCATAGGTCAAATGCAAGCAATGAATATAATAAATGTTCCTTGTTTTTCTTACTTTGCCCCTGCACTTGGGCTGTCTTACTTGTGATTCTCTCTCCATGGCCCAGACTGTATTTAGCATGTTGCTCGAGCAACATGCAGCTGTCTGCTTCGGCGATCTTGTTTAAAAACAGAGATACAAAAAAATAGTATACATAACCTGCCAATTCATTCAGACCATCAGCAGTGCATTTATTGTGCGAGATGTAAATATATAGTGACGCCCCTGCAATTGTGGCCATATTTCTTTATTTTTATATATCATGCGTTGCCTGCCCTGTCAACCAGGCTTAAAATGTTGGTTGAAGTTTCGCCTGCAGCTACAGGCCATACCTCAATAAAGCCACATATAAAAATTTACACTTCCTACGAAAAACACGCCAAAAAAAAATTTAATAGAAACGAGCGCGCCGATAGCTAGCGTCGACACAGCCTCCACAGGGCGAGCGGGGCGAGTCGGGGAAAAATTCTCTCCTCGCCGTGACGTCACCCCGGTTCACCGTGAGGGGCGCCACGCGAACTTTTCGGGGCTAATAGTCCGCTACAAAACTAAGCAAAATTTACATCTCATGGTTATAAAACTATAAGATGCGACATGTTTTCAAACTCACTACTTTATTGTCAGAACAATGCAATTTGTTGAGTTGCATGGCCGTAAAAGACAATATACATGTTTGTACCAGAGACACCGGGGTCGTTTTGAGCAGCAAACCAAACCAGATTAATTGCACATAGAATGCAATAGGATGTCTCTGTTTGAGAGCGGGGAAATTAGCCGGAAGGTATTCCCTTAAAAAAAAAACAGCCACTCGCATCTTTAATCATTCTCTTATCTTTCTCGTATAAAATATCCCTTAAGTACTTCTGCTATTTTGTGCGGATTTTGTTGTCCAACGCTGAACAATGTGGTAATAATAAAAATGGTGCTACGTTGTTGCAAGCTGGCTTAGATTGATGTTGTCTGTAGCGTTAACACGCAATTCGAAAATAATCGGCATTTATAATGTTCCGGAACCTGCAGAACCGTTGATTTCGCTCAGTCAGAACCTAATTTCGTGGTTACCATAAAGTAATAAACCACAACCACCTAAATGCAGGGTTGAACGATGAGCCTGGAGTAGGTCTGAAGACTCAGGACATACCTAGAAAGTACTAACTCGTGGTAAGTATTAATTGCGTCGTGCGAGTGGATACATAAATTTAATAAGTCCCAATATTCTCCTAATGTCTTCATTGTAAGAGCCAAATTTATAACTGCAGTACGACGACTGACCTTCGATCTTCAACGTGCATCACGCATTATGGTGAATTCCACTCGTAGATCCAGAGAGCGCTTTACAAAATCCGCAAGTGAGGCGAAATTCCGCTCTATGGGACCCGCTCCGAATCGACGAGGGGAAGATAAATAAACTCGCATTTTTGAAGCAACCTTTCCCCCCCCCCTTGCCCCTCAGCCGTTAAAAATGACCGCTGCTTGAACTTCACAAGCCCACCAACGCCTCATCCGACTGATCTTTCCGACGACCGGTGACAACTGTCCCTGCTTATAGTCGGTTACAAGTTAAGAAGGTAGGAGAAGCTCCTCCCACAAGCGTGGTGCGCCGGTTTGAAATCCCTCCGCAGTCGAAAGAAGAGTTCACTGGAAACGCTCCTTGTTCCGCTTCAATGGATAGATAATGGCCGCAGAGTGGTGCCAACTTGTCTCCGACCCCCACGTTTTAAGTAAACGACTTTTTGTACTCATCGGAGAAGGAACCCGGCCCCTGAAAGCAGCCTTTGTATCAATCGGAGGGGGAAGCTAATCCCCGAAAGTCGTCTTTGTTTCCATCGGAGGGGGAAGACTCTAATCTCCCTCTCGTGGCTTCCACAATGCTAAGTCAAAGTCGAAAGATAAAGCAAATATGTACAGAAAGCCAAGACCCTCCTCGCGCGTTGGCCGCGACGTCACGGAAACGATGGGACGCTATTGGATGCGGAGGTGGCGGAGGGATATATGATTTCCTTTGAGGGGCATTTGCCGCTACCTTCTTGACTTGTAACATACTATAGCTGCTGAAATAAAACGCGACACAGGCCGGGCGAAATTATATGCACCACGGCGCCCATGTCACAAATAGCGAAGAAGACGTCCGCGTTTGACACCGTCACATACCTCTCGGCCGCCTTGAAGCGGCGGGGCACAGACAGCGATTGCCATCGGTGGAGTTCAGATTTCTGGTAAAACTTTATTAACACACACTCTTAAAAAAAAAGGGTGCGCAAAGAGACCAATCGCCATCTTTCATCCCCGCGACCCTAGCGCCCCCTATTCAGAAGCGGTAACTCGAGCAGTTCGTCCCGCGGGCATTTTGTTGCTCCCACTGGAGTTGCTCCCCTAATGAATACTTTAGTCCCCTCGTCAATAATGGCTGCCGCAAGCCTTCGATGAAAAGGACGAAGCATCACTCGAGTATAGCTATTTTGGAAAGAAGTCTTGGCAAAACAAGATTTTGGCCCCGGGATTTAGAAATTGTGACTACACGCGCATATTTGGTGAATGTTTCCGACCGCGAAAAACATGAGAACGGAATCCGAGCGACGCGGAGGCGCCGGTGACGAGGCTACCTACTCTCCAACTGCAGCGCGCGCGCCCGAGTTTGAACTAGAGGTGACGGTTGACCTAGTTGACCTGTGGCGGTGCAGTGGAAGCCTCGTCGGATGCAGTCGGGAGTGGCGACCGATTGAACGGTGAGTTTTGATTGCTTTGGCTACTTGTAGAGCAGCAGAAATGTTATAGGCATTTCAGAACGTACTTCATAAAGTCGCAGGGTTACCCTGTACGATAGGCGCTCGCTCTCTGACGCGGTCGGGCGCGTACTCGCTCATGTTAGCGTGCAAACGAGGCCTAGCACTTCAAAACTATACCCTGTATATTCTGTACTATATTCTGTCTCTCATTATAAGATGGGAATCTTATTAATAAGATGGGAACCTTTTTTTCTTGCATCCTGCTTTTCTACAAGGTAGTTTACGATTTATGGGTTGACTAAAGATCAGCTATTCTTATTTCAGATTTTTGCTGAGTTTCATCGCATCACAAGCATTGATGCCAAGCAACGCTTTTTTTTTAATTGCCTCAGAAAACCTGGCGACCGTCCTTGAACTGACAGAGGGCAAGACAAAGCCGGACATTTTCTACCAGACTGTTGAAAGGATGGATGATGTTAAAGAATCGGAGAAACAAGGTATACCTGCTTTAGAATTTAGCCTTCATTGACTGTTAGCGGAAGTCCCAATCCAGCTAGCTTTCTATTGCAACCAAATTGGTGCCGACTCAGTTCATGTGATAGGTGGGTGCAAACTATGTAAATTAAATTTGAGATATCTCGCAGTGAGCTGTACGGCATCTGAAATTCCAAATGCTTCTGTACATTAATTTTAAATTGTGAGTGACCGTCTGGTGATGAGTGACATTAAAAAAATTGGTGAATGGCTGCATTTAAAAAGAAATATAAATTTACATTACTGATGTGATGCTTAAATACAGCCTTCATATTTTGTGTTGAATTGCCGTGACACTTGGCACTGAGCACAATTGAATGGATTAGTTTTAAAAAAATCTACTAGCATGGGTGATTAATCTGTTCATTAACTGTGTGCATATGAGTTAACAAAATCAGGCCCTTATTTCTCACCTGGTAGGATTTGGCTGCATGGTATTACTGTTTCACCCTATGTCCGGATGCAGCGGGTGCTAAGAGCAATCCCAGCTAATCGTGCTCTTTGAACATAGCACATAACACATGTCGCTTCGCCCGCTCTCTATGGACACATGACACTCGCACGGCTTTGGATTTGCTTTGATGGCTCGTAGCATCCACTGCGCCCTGACTAAGGTGAAACGGAGTATAGTGTAGATGGCGGTTGGACAAAAAAATCCTGAAGTGTCTGTGCTATGTGGTATGAAAATATTTTAAAGGGATACTTAACAAAATTTGAAATATACCCGTCGTGTTCAGAAATAGGCTGAATATGATCAACAATATCTGTAAATGACAATCTCACGTTTGTATTTTGAGCCTGAAGGCTGAATTTTTCGTTATAAAAGAAATACCTTTCTGGCTTTAATGCAAGGCATTAGATGCATCCGTGTTAAGAGCCCTTGCACATACATCAACCGCATCTAGGAGTTTTAGATATCGCAGTGCTCCCGAAACTTGCTGTTGCCCGGAGATGGTCCATCTTTTGCGTTGTTTGTGCTACTCCTTGGCTCACCAGTCGAACCACGTGGTGAAGTTTGGGTACCCGATGATGACCTAGCCTGGAGAAGATGTTCCAGCTGCTCCAATGACCAATTTAGCTTTGATTTGCCAAGAACAATATTTGGGTAACTGGTTTGGCGTGTTAAGTTTAGGGAGTATATACTGAACCGGTTTCAGCTAGTCTATCATCAGTTACCTGCATCTGCTCTAAGGGAAGGCCTCTTTTTTTGTTAGAAAGACTTCGATTTTATGATTTGTTTTAATTCTCAACCTTTGTTTCAGACGTGCCCCGCTGTCTATTCCATCGCAGTGTGTCCCAGGACCTCAAGAAAGCGCTGCAGTGTGCTTTTTGTAAATCAGGCTTATGAAACAGAGGGCCCTCTGGAAGCTGTGGCACTTTGTTTCTGCCTGGCATGGGTTTTCGACCTTCAGTACTTCGTTAAATATCGTCGCACATTTGTTTGTTTTGAGAGACTTGTAGGTCTCAAACATTCAAAGCTGGGCTGCATGGGCACAAGGCTGCTGACCAGCCTAAATTAAAAAACAACAAAAAGTTTTTTTCCACACATGTTGTTAAAAGAAAGTTTTTCTGTGCTTGTGTAATGCATTGAAGGAATGCATTCGCATTTAAGTGAACATTATTTTTACTTTCTTGAGCACATGTATTCCTGAAGGTCTAAAACCCATGCCAGGTTTTTTGTTCTGTCTTTTTTTAATTTATAAATATAGGGTGACCCAAGTCACCAGGCTCGATCAAAAATGGACCGTAAAAATCATCGCCTTCACGTCGTAGACCGTGGCAAGTTTATTGGCTCTATTTTTTACAGAAAAAGAGCTACGCTTTATAATTTTGCAAAAAAAAAAAAGACCTGTGAAATACAGCTTTGACGAAAAGTTTAGATCGCTACGTACAGGCGTCGATTTTTACGGTCCATTTTAGGTCGTGCCTGGTGACTTGAGTCATCCTATATACTAGTAATTTCTTGAGCAGATATATTCCTACAGGTCAAAAACCCATCCCAGGTTTTTTTTAAATTTATAAATATACTAGTAATTTTACTGCCTCATATTTTATGATTGGGAGCTTTTTTACTAGGGTGTTTGATTTTTTATAGTCATTTTCGTTATAGAAGGAAACAAAGGACATTGAAAAGAGCTGTCTCTTGGTAGCTTTTTCTTCTCTCCGTTTTCTTATTCTTGAATTGATATATAGGGTGTCTACAATATGTTTTAGTGCTGTGAAACGAGCCAGAACAATCACATCCTGCATGTAGAAAGCTCAATTAAGATTTAACCAAATGTGAATTTGTCCTGCAGAAATTTCAAAGCTTAGCTTAGAGCACTGCACGGGCCGCTTTGTCAGCGCTGGCCCGGCCCGGGCCCGGCATCATGGTAGGCTACCCGCCCGAGCCCGGCCCGAGGGTTTCCAAGCGGGGCCCAGACCCGGCCGGGCCCGAGCATTATCTATGTTACCCGGCCCGGCCCGCCCGTGTTATGAACAAGGCCCGGGCCCGGCCCAGGCCCGAAATTTAGTGAAAGTGCGAATTTACTGAGCAAGGCGTTTGAATTTCAGTACCGGATGGCTCTACGAATAACCCGCGTAAATTATTAAAATCGTGACACCTAGAGTGTGACATCGGCCTAACATATATGGAGATAACAAAGGCGACAGGCCTATATTGCAAAATCCCTAATATTTGCGAGCCCCTGCTTTTCAATTAAAAATTCACGAAACATAAGAACGCGCGGAAGTGTCCGTCTTCAAGAGGTCAAAATCGTGACCTTCTAGAATTCGTTCAATGAACGCGCATATGTCCTTGTACTGCCTGATATGCGAAAATTTGAGGCTGCGTAAATAAAGGTTTTTACAGTAGATGACTTGACCGCCATCGACCCAATCAACAGACACAACCTGGACCTCGTTCTTTTTTATTATTCACAAGAAAAATGAACGGCAATAACAAAGGTTGTGATGAACTATTTGTACACTGAAGTTGTTAGCGTACATGCACTACATGTTTTTGTGCAAGAACAGGAGGTTATCTAATGTGTCTGGTTTTAAGCACGTTCTCCTCTCTTGGATAATGTATCCCGCGGCGCTGAAATTTCGTTTCACTAGTAGCACTCGTTGCAGGAATACAGAGAATCTTCCTTGCAGGGAAAGAAAGACGTGGATATTTCTTGCATTGGGACTTCCACCATTTCAGGAGGCCATCGATGCCCTCGCACGAACCTCCGGCATGGAGGTAGCTGTCCAGTCTATCGTCGTCAATGTCCGTCTCGGCGTGGTCGTGCCAGTCTTGAAACTCATCAAGGAGTCTCCGTTTTGGTGGCTTTGTACTGGTGCATTCTTCACCGGTCTCCTGTTCAGAAGGAACCTCCGGAACACCGAGCATCATTTGTCTGCACCGTGCTGAAAACAGCGGTTCTCTCCGCTTCTTTCAGGGCCCGCAACTGGCGGAAGGGGGGGGCCATAACAGTGTGGCAACGTAGTCTATCTCTTCAAGCTGCAGCTTAGTTTCCAGGAACCGTGCCGCACGTTTCTTGAGCTGGGAAATAGTCCTTGTGTTTGCAGCCACTGGGGTCAGATGTCCTTTGAGCTTCCGCTGGTATAGCAATACCAGGGGCAGCGTTGGTTGCTTGTCTTGCTCAAGCTTCTCGCTCGCCTCCTTGAATGGCTCCAAAAAGTTGACGACGTCCTTTAGAGCTGCTTTGTTAAGATCCTCCATCAAGGTATTGCCCCTGCTGTCAAGAAGAGATTCAATGTCTTCATACTGTGTGACCAGAGACTTTATCATAGCCACCTTGGAATTCCATCTGGTGCTTACCTCTTGACACACACCATGGGGCAGCTGATTGCACAGTCCGCTTTGCTTTAGAAATGTGACAATGGCTTTTACCTTCTTCAGGCTCTTCTGCAATTCAGGCAGCTGCTCGGCGAGGTACTCATCGTCGAAAGTATGCCGGAGAACAGTATTCAATGTATGGGCAGTGCAGCTCATTCTGGTGTGAGGACGAAGTGCGTTAATAATGTTCGCACCTTGGTCCGTCACAAATACTACATTTTCCAAGATGGCCTCCTCGTAGCCCAACTTCGCGCACCTACGCACAAGCTCTTTCCTTATGTTATCTCCAGTTTTCTTCTCGGGAGGAAAATCACATGTAAATAGGGACCAAGCTGACTAGTTCCCACTCGTCGTTCACGTAGTGAGCAGTGGCAGTTATGTACGCCACTTTCTTGTAGTCGTCAGTCCACATGTCCACAGTGAAAGCGCAACGGCCCTCCTCTATAGCTTGCCGAACCGCTGGTTTTATCGCTTCTCGGAGTTCTTCAGCGACTTCAGCTACCTTGCGAGATAGTGTCGTGGGTGTGGAAGAACATATTTTGCGGCTATGGTTCCGATGCCGCGCCCCAATAGAAATTAGCTCATCGGCTAACTTCAAAAACCCTTCGTCACATACGACGTCAAATGGCCTCATATCCTTGGCGCACCAACGAACGCAGGCCGTCGTCAGATTCTGCTTGACGCTTGCAGTTATACTAGGTTTCTTCTCGCTAAAGAAGGACGTTATAGGAGTGCATTCGGCCGGCACCTTGCATTTGTGGCGATTCAAGTGAGATGTTCCTGTTTTCCCACCATCGTAGCTGAGAAAGCCTTTGCAGTCTTTGCACTGCACGTACCCTGCCGGCGACAAAGTATTGGCGTCAACAAGTTGAAGAAGTTCTTTCCAGACTTCACTCTTCTGGGCCACCCTCGGGATGAGTTTGAGTTTTCCGGAAGCAAGGTCGGTTTTTAGGCGTACAGATTCTACAGAGCTCATTTCAGCAAAGGGCAAAAATAAACGAGTAGCTAAGACGCGAAATAGCACTAATGTAGCTCTACACCATGTAGCTTCGTGGGCAAAGTATATCTCTTGTGCAACCCACCGGCAGTTTGATCCGCTGAATGTGAAGTCTCATTCCGGCAAAAATGAAATGCAGTCTCGATTAAGCAAAAAGTGAACAATCCGCATACAGAACTAGGCAAGATACAAATCTTGACAAAACGCGCACGGGCAATGCTGGCAACGTAGCAAAAGTCCCAAACAAAAGGAAACAAATTCTCAAAAGTAAAGCTTCTACCTAAGTAGCCATGCAGTGTCATATAATATTCACCGGTGCTTAGTGGCAGTCCGTTAACCACGACGCAAAGTTGCGGCAACTCTCGAAGGTAAGTTCTTCCGGAGAAGCAGGCGTCCAAGTGTCCCGATCGACCTTCAACGCGACGACAGCGGCAGCAAAAGCATGCTCCCGGGAATCGCACGGCAGTCAGACTGAAGACGCGACAGTCTACATTCCCTTGAAAATACAAACTCCAACACTAACTAACCGGAGCGCGACGCGGTTTTCTATACCGAGCGCAGCGGCGTCTGTCTGTACTTTCCGCCTGCAAAGCGGTAAAGGACAACAAAATAGACACCTCCCGCACGGGCGAAGCCGCGGCCGCTCATCGATGCTTCTCTCCTCCCCCGCCGCTGTCTGCTCAGGGCGCCAGACGCCAAGGCGCCAGAGGCCAGGGCATAGCTACAGTAGCTCAGGAGTCAGGAGCTCTCTCGTTGTGCTCGTTACTTCCCGATCTTTATGTTCTAGTAGGTTCTATCCTAGTTGAGAGGGTTGGCTCTCGCCTCGTTGCTCGCTCGGGATAAACGCGCGTCAATCGTGGCTTCGCGGGTGCGTTCGTTTCCGCGCCGCTTTTTGAGACATCTTGTATTTTCCGAGCGAGTCATGTGGCCACTCACAGTTACGTGCAGATAAAGGGATAAAAAATTTAAGACGCTCTGCCAACTGTACGCTAAGCGGGATGAAACTTTGAACGGCTGCGTGCTCGCCTTACCGCCTGCCCATGTTGCTGGGATCACCGAGCGCGGAATTCAACGGACGCCGTCGGCATCACTGACACGTGCAGCGGGCCCGAGCCCGAATCCAGCCCGAGCAGGTGCTGACCCGAGCCCGGCCCGGGCCCGCCGTCGAAGCCCGGGCCCGGCCCGAGCCATCCAGAAAACCGCCTTACCCGGCCCGGCCCGTCCCGCGGGCTGGGCCGGTCGGGCTCGGGTAGGCCCGAGCCCGTGCAGTGCTCTAGCATAGCTCCTTCACATGAAAAATAAGACCAACAAACTCGCCAGTGTCAATAGCAATCATGTCTGCAGATGATGGAGTTAGCGATGGTTGTTAACTCCCGATAGGGCACAACGAGCAGATGAGATCCCTTCTGCTTCCTGTGCTTAGAACAAAATGACGTCGCAGTTACATGCATTGCTAACGCTGCAGAGACATGTCCACCGTAGGGCCTGGCAAGTTGGTCTCATTTTTCACAGGAAGAGGCAAAATTCCTTACAATTTCAACAGGTAGCATGCACATTCAGTGAATGCTTTAACTTTAATGTGCAGGCACCAATTTTTCGGCCTCGTTCCGCAGCACTAAGAACCATTGTAGATGCCTGTATATATGCTAGTCATGCGAAATTTCGGCAAGTCCTTCAGTGCCGAGATGGCAGTATTTTCTTGTATACTTTCTTGTGGTGTGCAATTGTTTTCATTTTCGGTGTTGTGAGTTCTATAATAAATAAATTTCCCAATGAAAGTGCTTAATTTTTTCTACAGATATCTGGTGCAACGTGTTACGTAAAATGGTGATGTTAGCTGTTAAAGCCTGCCTGAAAGTTCTACGAGTGTTGTCCGCATACCCAGTCTTCGCAGCTTGTTTAACAACAAAGGCTTCCTTTTTCCAAATAAAGGTGTTCGACTTTTCAGATGTATTGCAATATTTAGCTGTGAATGGCAGTGAAAAAGTCTGCGGTATTGAATACCTTCCTGCTCTGAAAAGACACTTTGTGCAACTTTTCAGAAGAGATACCTTTTCAAACAAGTTGCACAATCCGCCTTTTCTGAATAGGAAGCTGTTCAATGCCGCAAACCTTTCACTCCTATTCACAGCTGAGAAGGGTCTCATTACTGGTAAGTTCGTCTCTAAAAGTGTATAATCGTCTCAAAGGACCGAATTTCACTCCTTATTACTGTAAAAATTCACCCTAAAAGGGTCAAAATTGATCCTCAAAGGGACGAAAGTTACTCCCCGTCACTATAAATATCATCCCCTTTAAGTGGCAGAAATTAATCCCCAAAGGGACGAAATTTAGTCCCCAATCAAAAACAAGTTAGTTCCCCAATCACCACTGTTGATCCCAAAAGGGATCAAAGTTACTCCCCCAATTGTAAACACGACGGCGCTCAAGGGACCATAATTAATCCCTGAAGAGTTAAACTTAGCCCCTGATGCCCTGCTGTAGGGATCAAAAGCACTCCTTTTAACGGTTCAAAACTTTGACCTCGAGGGATCAATGGAAAGGGACTAAAAGAAAAGGCGGGGACTAAACCGGGGTTTTGCCGTTTTGGAGGGATCACTCTCAGTGACATCGATTTAGTCCCCAAAAGGACGAAGTACTACTCTGTCATCGTCGGTCGAGAAAAGAGAGAAACGACATCCATGAGAGGATCAAAAGAACACATGATATATTTACAAGAAGGAAGATAGAAACATGTCAGAAGCGAAACAATAGGAAAATAATTAGCAATAAGAAAAGCAAAACACTGAAGGCAGTTAAAGTGACGTCAACACACTCATAGCCCGTTCCCGCTACCGTCCTTGCCTTAAGTTCAAGTCTTTCCCCTCGGTGCCTTGCGGAGCGTCGCCGCTTGATGTGATGCTGCAGAAGCCGGTGTCTCGTACTCCCCTGGAGTTGTTCGGAGCAGGCGTCGCCGACCGTAGCGGCTGGTCCTCCCTCAGAGCTCTGGTCGTCACCGTGCGTCGCGGCCTGACCCTGGCTTTCACCGCTGCTTCTGTCCTCGCGCTCGCCGTTCTCTGGCACGCGCTCGTTCCCTTCGTCGTCTTCTTTTCTTCCACCCGTAATATTCGTCACCAGAACGTGACACACCCCCTCACTTCGAGAACTTCATCATATGAAGTTTCTTCACGAAGGCGACCTCCTCGATGGCTTGCTGTAGTGACCGCGGCACATTCACAAACACCACCGCACTTGGTCCTTAGCACTCACGCACGTATGTCGTTTCCACATCCCAAAATTAATATTGCTCACATCACGAAAACAAACCGAGGTTACCCTCTCGCATCCCCAATTGCACGTACAAATCACACGTGGGCAACACTCTCTTGTCCTAACGGAACTCAACAAAAAAAATCATAATGAGTCTCATTAACCCTGTGTCCTGCCTTTACTAACAACTATTCCCCGACGGCTTAGCTCTCTAGACGACTTAAGAAGTCTGCTCCCACATTGTCTTTCCCCTTAATGTATTCTATGTGAAAGTCCTGTTCCTGTAATGATAAACTCCATCGCATTATGCGACTGTTGGAGTGCTTTGCCTTGTTCAAAAACTCTAAAGCTCTGTGATCCGTTTGTATGCGAAATTTTCTGCCATATAAGAACAGCCTAAATCGCTCCACGGCCCAAACAATCGCCAGGCACTCTTTCTCTACGGTGGCATAATTCTTCTCCGATTTTCCCAGTGTTCTGCTCGCATAACCCACTGGATGCAGCAGTCCTTCACTTTCCTGGAGCAATACTGCGCCAAGGCATACATCAGATGCATCCGTCCGCAGAACGAATTCCTTGTCAGGATCTGGCGCCAACAGGATAGGTGGTCTCGATAAGCAGTCCTTCAGTCTCTCGAACGACTCCTCCTGTGCTGACCCCCATTCAACTTGATTTCGTTCTCCTTTCTTCGTGAGCTCCAGCAGTGGTGTGGCAAGATCCGCGTAGTTTGGGACGAAATCGCGGTAATAGCCGGTCAGCCCGAGAAATGACTTCACTTGACGTTTTGTCACCGGCCTTGGCGCGTCTTGTATCCTTCCAAGGATCTCCGCGTGGGGCGCGATTCGTCCTCCACCCAACTCATGACCGAGGAAGGTCGTCTTTGTAAATGCGATCTCGCATTTCTTCGGCCGAGCCGTGATATTGGCTTCTTGCAACCGATCAAAAACTGTCTGCAACGTCCTCATGTGTTGCGTCCACGTATCCGAGGCGATGAGAATGTCATCGATGTAATGATGAGCCTCCGGAATTCCATGAAGCAACTTTCTCATCAGTCTGGTGAAGGTAGCGGAGGCAGTCTTGAGCCCGAAAGGCATGAACCTGAACTGGAAAAGTCCGCTACTCGACGAGAACGCCGTCTTCTCCTTGGCCGAATCCTCCATCGGGATCTGCCAATATCCCTTCGCTAGATCCAGCTTAGAGAAAAACTTCTTACGGCCCACCTTGGCGAAGGTGACGTCCGCCCTTGGAATCGGCTCTGCGTCTACCTTAAGCACGTCGTTTAATTTTCTGTAATCAACGCAAAACCTGTTAGAACCATCTTTCTTTCTAACAATTACAACCGGCGCATTATACGGTGATGTGCACCGTTCAATAACGCCCAGTCGGAGCATTTCCGCGACCTCCTTTTCGACTGTCTCTTGGACGGAAAATGGCAACGCATGTTGCCTTATTCGCACAGGCTCCTCGGTGGTCAATTTCAGGTCGCACGTGATCAAGTTAGTCTGACCTGGAAGATCTGAAAATATGCTCTTATACTGTTTGATCAACCTCCACACCTCATCTTTCTCTTCATCATCCAGGTCATCGTTGACCGTGACCTCTTTCCAGTCATGTACAGTCACTTCATCAGGCGTTGATGCCTTGTTGGCATCTCCAGTAAGTGTCGCCTCCCCAAGGTCCTGCGTTGCCGCGCTGCAGCTAGGCTGCCTCCGGTCGACCTCGAACCTCTCTTGGTATCTCTTGAGCATATTCACGTGGAATACCTTCTTGCGTCCTCCAACATCGAGCTCGTAGTCCACTTCGTTCTTTTTGCAGGATACCACAAATGGTCCTTTCCACTGCATTATTAGCTTGTTGTGGTCGCTCGGTAGGAGAATGAGGGCCAAGTCCCCTTCTTTCAGTTGACGGTTGACGCTCTTTTTGTCATAGTACTCCTTGTACTTGATCTTGGCCTCCTCCAAGAAGCGGTGAGCCAACTCACATGTTCTTTGTAGTCTCTCTCTTAGCTCCAGTACGTGACCGTAGGACGTCCTCACGTCGTCTTCAAGAGCCTCGTTGGACCAGATCTCCTTAAGGATGGCCAAAGGTCCCCGAACTCTTCGGCCGTATAGTAGGTCAAATGGTGAAAACTTCAGGCTTGCCTGTGGCACTTCCCTGTAGGCGAACAGTAGTGCCGGTAGGTACCTGTCCCAGTCCTTGGGCCTTTCTTGACACATTCTTCTAATCATCTGTTTGATGGTCCCATTGAATCTTTCCACCAACCCGTTCCCCATCGGATGGTAGGGTGTAGTCATGAGATGCTTCATGGACAGCAGCCGGCTTACCTCTTTCATGAGGTCCGACGTGAAGCAGGAACCTCTATCGCTGAGGACCTCATTTGGGATTCCATACCTGGAAAACATTTCCACCAAGGCCTCTGCCACTTTCTCCGTGCCGATGGTTCTCAATGGGATAGCATCCGGATACCTTGTGGCAACGTCCACCATGGTCAGAATATATCGGTTGCCCGAACTCGCCGTTGGGTTGATCGGGCCGATGATGTCGATCGACACTCTCTTGAATGGTGTCTCGATGGCAGGCATCGTCCCAAGAGGCGCTTTGCCTACTCTGCCTTTTGGCACCGTGCGCTGGCATACATCACAGGAACGCACGTACCTCTTGATGTCACTCTGCATGCCCGGCCAAAAGAACTCTTCAGACGTTAGCGCGAGCGTGTTCTTCATGCCTTGGTGGCCTGACATAATACCATCGTGTGCCATTGCCATAACAGTTGGCCGGAATCTTGCTGGGAGAGCCAGCTGCTCTATACTCGAGGAGAAGAAGACGAAGCGCTTCGAACAGGTCAGTGATTTTCTCGGCTAATCTGTTTGTGCTTATTTCTATTTATAATATCACCAGTTTAGACAATTCTAGCATCAGCGAACAATTAATAAGGCTTCCTCCGCTTGTCGGAGGGGTGGCTTTCGATCGGCTCGGGGTATAAACCCTGATTTGACTTCACCATGGCTACCGGAACCCCTTCGCTAACGGCAAGTCAGAAGACTCCAACTGAGCGCTACAGCATGCCTCCTTCAACATGCGGATCCTCTATCGCCGAGCTAGAGAACGAAGCCTCCGTCACTAACCTGGCAGAAGTTAGAGCTCCTGACCACGGACTCCACATATCTCCACCAAACGCTGAAATGTTAACTAGCAACATGGAAATCGCCGACGCCGACCAAGGTGAATGGCACGATGCCAAGACATCCAAGAAGCGCAAAAAGAACTCCAGTTCAAGCAAAAGCGGAGACACAGTTACGAACTCGCCTACCACGACAGTTGGCCTGACTGTAATTTTTGTACCAGCGGTTGAAAACCAGAAAATCACAGCGATCAGCAGTCTAAAACTGTCTGTTGCATTGGAACAGCTGTGTCCCGAATGCATCCACGAGATTAGGCCCAACAGCAGATTAAATCTGATCGCAGTGGACACTCGAAATGGCCAGACGACCCGTGCGCTCCTTGCCTGCACTCAGATCTGCGGCTTGAAAGTTCGGGCGTACGAGCCCGTCCCGCGGCACTTCGCAGTAGGAGTGATCAAAGACGTCGACGCTTCACTTTCTGATGCCGAAATTGAACAGCATATGAGATCACCAGAAGGCCGAGTGGCGAGAATTCGACGGCTTGGACAAAGTTCCATAGTAAAGATAGCGTTCAGCGAAACAACGTTGCCGAGTTTTGTTTATCTCGGTCACGTTCGCCATCCGGTGACACCGTTCAAGGAACGCCCAATTCAGTGCCGCAAATGTTGTGGATATGGACATCGCGAAGCCAACTGCAAGCGCCCATCTATCTGCAGTCGCTGTGGAGAAGCCCACGACGGCAACGACACGTGTTCTGGTCAAGAAAAATGCGCGAACTGCAGTCAAGCTCACGCTGCCACGTCCTCTTCCTGCCCAAAATGGCAGAGAGAAAGTGAGACCCGCAGCTATGCACGCAAACACGCAGTTGACTTTCGCGCCGCAAGGTCCGCCGTCTCACAACAGAGGGAAACAAAACAAACGGCTGAAATTGAACAACGACCTCTACACTCACAGAACACAATAAATGAGACATCTAACAAGCAGAACCCAAGCGCCCATGGCTATGCTGCAGCTTTAAAGAAGAATCAACAGAAGCTCATGAAGGGGGCCCCTCCCTCAAATGACCGCAAAACTCAAGTTTTAGAACCCAAGGGAGAAAATGAAAGGCCGTCGACGTCAGCGGCTGCCACTCCTGATCCAATGCGGAGGACTACTTCCACCTCTGACGCTCCGCCAATCAAAGGCAATGCATGGGAGAGCTGGATTCCGCTTCTCAAAAAAGCAGCTCGCATGGCCTACAGCCTATTATCTTCTGTCGACGCCCAATGGGCACGAAACATCACATCATTGCTTAATATGATTCTTCCGCTTATGGGAGAATTATAAACGCGGGAAGCACCAAGAAGCCGCATAAACGCGTCCGCAATTGGAAATTATTCAACATATTAGGACTACTCACTATCCCCGTTGAAGAAAGGCAGGCCTACGATTACCACTAGAGCCCTTAAGGATGGCATGGCTCTTTCCAAGGAGCCACGATCGCAGTCATCGCCGATTCAGCTTAATGAAAAAACCAACCTAATCACTGACGTCTTCTTGCCACTGATCTTTCAAGCTGCAAAAAACTTTTTTTTTATCAGCAAGCAAGACACAGCTTTCAAAGACAAGCATCTCTGACAGCAACCAGGGACCGAGCGGCCACCAAGGGCAGCTGGACAACTTCTCTCCCGAATCAACATGGCCAGCGGTAATTCAGGGATAATCATATGGCAGTGGAACTGCCGCGGCTTCGCCGGCAAGAAGGCAGTCCTGCAACAACACATCAGGCATGCCGCACGCAAACCAGACGTGATTTTACTCCAAGAAACGCTCACGGACGCTCCCACCCTAATGGGCTATAGGGAACACGTCTGCACGATAGAGGGAAGGGGACTATGCACGCTCGTCAGGAAGGGCCTTACGTTCGTCGACCACGAACTTGGCGGCGTTCAAGTAGAACATTCGTTTGTGGAACTCATACCGACCAAACACAGGAAGCAGAGCATATTCGTTCTAAATGTGTACAGCAACCCGTCCAATCGCCGCCAGAGGTTCCGGGCGCTGCTCCAGAAGGCACTCAAGACCGCCGGGTCCCAGACGCTGATCGCGGGGGGCGACTTCAACGCGGCAGAGGCAGCATGGGGTTACGGTTACAGCACGGCCAAGGGGAGAAACCTCGCACAAGACACGCAGGAGCTAGACTTCACGCTCATCACGGACCCGGCGCACCCGACAAGACTGGGCAACTCGGCCACCAGGGACACGACCCCGGATCTGACGTTCGTCAGAAACGCGGGGACGACGAACGTCACGTGGAGCAACACGACGGTTGACCTGGGCAGCGACCACGCGATCATCGAGATACACGTCCCAACACCGGACAGAATGCAAGGCAGCAAGCGCACCTTTACGTGGACGGATTGGGAGGACTTCAGAAAGCAACGCGACCGACAACAACTACACGAAGCAGAAGAGATCACGGACATCGAAGCGTGGTCCCGCGAGTTAGTCGAGGACGCCAAAGCGTCGACCAAGACGATCGAGACCGACGTCGACACCGACAAGATGGACAGCCGCCTGGCGCACCTCATTGAGGCGAAGAATTCGATCCTGGCCAGATGGACGAAACAGAGACTCAACCGGAGACTCAGAAAAAAGGTTGCGGAGCTCAACCGCAGCATCGAGGAGCACTGCCGCACGCTCAACCGCCAGCAGTGGGATGAGATGTGCAACGCGGTGGACGGCCAACTACACAACGGCAAAGCGTGGAGCCTACTAAAGCATCTGCTGGACGCAACAAACACCAAGTCTCACCAGAGGGACCATCTCGCACGCCTGATACACAAGGAGATCGGGGAACGCGGGAAAGATGTGGTGGCTGCCCGCCTACGAGCGAAATACCTTCCGGAGACCCCGACCGCGCAGCACGGCCCGTACAAGGGCGAGCCCAATGAAGAATTAGACAGAGACTTCAGCGTGGAAGAGATCAGAACAGCACTGCACGAACTCAACAGCAGGTCGGCACCGGGCCCCGACGGGGTGTCGAACCGCGCCCTCAAGAATCTCGATGACCGCTCGATAGAACAGCTGACAGACTACATCAACACCTGCTGGCGGCGAGGCAGCCTCCCGCGCCAGTGGAAGACCGCGAAGATGATCCTAATACCAAAACCCGGCAAACCACCGAGCCTCGACAACCTCCGCCCCATATCGCTGACATCGTGCGTCGGTAAAGTCATGGAGCACGCACTGCTGAACCGCTGGCAAGTGTACCTGGAACAGAAAGGGATCTACCCACCGTCCCTCATAGGCTTCCGCCAACACCTCGGCACGCAAGACGCCATGTTACAATTAAAACACCAAGTGCTGGATAACAAGACCAGGGGAACTAGGGCGATCCTCGGACTCGACCTAGAAAGCGCTTTCGACAAGGTCGTTCACTCGGCGATCCTGCGACAAATTTCACAACGAAACCTCGGCCTGCGCACTTACAACTACGTGAAAGACTTCCTGACGGACAGACGCGCCGTACTAGTGGCAAAAGATCTCCAGCTGGAAGAGCAAACGTTGGGCAGCGCCGGCACCCCGCAGGGCTCGGTCATCTCGCCCACACTCTTCAACCTGGTCATGATCGGGGTGGCAGAGAAGCTGCAAGACATCGAAGACGTCCGGCACACCATATACGCTGACGACATCACTCTCTGGGTGCACAGAGGCAGCGACGGTCATATCGAGTCGACGCTGCAGTCAGCAATTGACGCAATAGAGGCCCATCTTCAAGGCACGGGCCTGCGGTGCTCGCCCAAGAAGTCAGAACTCCTGCTCTACCGCCCCACACAACGGGGCAAACTTAAAGCCCGAAGAAACTGCGAGGAAATCAGTCTACGCACGAGTGATGGCACGATCATCCCGACAGTCCCGAAAATCAGAGTCCTCGGCATGATAATCGAAGCCACGGGCCACAACGGCGGAGCAGTCACCAAACTAGTACACAAGACGTCCAACGCCACGAGACTCCTCAAGAGAATCACCAACAGAAGGAGCGGAATGAGGGAGGAGAACCTCACGCGACTCATCCACTCGTTCGTCGTCTGCCATATCGCTTACGTTGCGGCCTTTCACAACTGGTACAGGAAAGAAGAAGACAAGATCAACGTCCTCATACGCAGGGTTTACAAGATCGCCTTGGGCCTGCCGGAATCCACAGGCACAGACCGCCTGCTCCAGCTGGGCATCCACAACACGCTGAACGAAATCGCAGAGGCACAGCGCACCTCGCAACTGGAGAGGTTGTCCGGCACGAACGCTGGCCGCCGCATCCTCGAAAACCTCGGCATCGGATACCACACACAGCAGGGCCACAAAGTCACCATCCCAGTCGCGATCCGGCAGACAATAAGAGTCGATCCGATCCCCAGAAACGTTCACCCGGAGTACAACCGAGGCAGAAGAGAGGCCCGAGCCAAGGCTCTCCTCAATGCCCACTGCAACAATGTGGGTACGCGATTCGTGGACGCCGCCGAGTACGAGAGAGGCTCCCGATTTGCCGTGGCGGTCGTCGATTCCGACGGGGAAACGAAGATATCGGCAAGCGTGACATGCGAACGCGCCGAAGAAGCGGAGGAAATAGCAGTCGCCCTCGCCCTTACGGACCCGGCGTGCCAAACAGTCCTCTGTGACTCGAGACAAGTGATCAGGAACTTCGCCAAAGGACGGATATCGCTACGAGCAGCCCGAATCATAAGCCAACGCCAAGTCCACCGAGAACCAGAACCCCCAACCCGACTCCTGTGGTTCCCCGCACACGTGGGGGAAGTCTCCGAGGAGCATCGTAACGGCAACGAGACGGCACACGCCAGGGCGCGCGAGCTAACAAACCGCACCGGCGACGGTCGTCCGTGGTACAGCAGCAAGGACCGTATGACGAGCTACAACGAAATCACCAAGGCCTTCCGCCTGGCCCGACGGACACTCCCTCCGCCCAGCGACAAGCTGGACAGGGCACAGGCGGTCGCACTCAGACAACTGCAGACGCGCACGTACCCTAACCCGGCACAGTATCACAGAATGTTTCCCGAAATATACACGACGAACACGTGTAAGGTCTGCCGCAAAGAGGTAGCCACGCTAACCCACATGCTCTGGGACTGCACCAAAGACCCGCACGGTGCTAACTCCGGAACCCTCCCGCCGCGGCTGTCCGCTGCCCTGTGCAGCCCCAGCCTTGACGATCAACTCTGGGCCGTCCAGCAGGCCTGTGAGGCGGTGAAGCGGCAGGACTTCGACGCCCCTAGTCGGGCAAAGAGGACCAGCGGCAACGCCCCCAAGCGGGTGACTTAGGCCCGGTCAGCGAAAGCTCTGCAGGCATTCAACAAAGTTTACCAACCAAAAGCTCTATACTCCGCCCGGTGGAAAATATACAGCTCCGAAAGAGCAGGTTGTTCTTGATCACCATTTCATACTTCGTACGACACTTGTGATTCTTTACTACCTTTCCGACCTTGTCGAAACATTTCCTCAAGGACGCATCGTTCCTCTGCTCTGTCGAAAGCTTCTCGACTGTCGTTTCGAGAATCGGAACCTGTGGCACATTCAGTGGAGGATCCGCTTTGTTCCCGCCCTTATTCTTCCTCGACTCTCCCAGTCCCGCAGTACTTGAAGGCGGAATTGTCAATCCCAAGTCCGTGTTTTCCAAGTCGTCCGGAGAAGCTTCCTTGTGGTCCTTCCTCTCTGGTACCTCGTCTCTCTTGTCCAGCTGGTGACCACCATCCTGGACAGTAGGTGTCTTCATCTCGTCGCTTCGCTGTTGATCGCATCCCCAGTATGGGTTCGGATCGTTGGGATCTCTCACTTGTGGAACGTTGCCGAGCACTAAGTCGTATAGGGGATTCTCAATGCACTTCGCCACGACTTTTCCTGCCAGAAAGGGTGTGTTGATCTCAATTTCCGCCTCAGGTAGGTACTTCACTGTTCGGTCCAGTAGATATACAGGGCTACAGTTTCCAGTGTAGCACCCAACTGGCACCAAGTTCTTTCTTACGACTACTGTATTGCAGCCGGTGTCTCGAAGTACTGTAACTTTTCGCTCGCCAATGCGGCCTTCGACCACAGGCATATTCTCCACCAGAAACTTGGGTGGCCTCCCCACAGCTGCGTTAACCACTGGTATTTTGTCGCCGTTCTTTAACGTGAGGTAGGTTTCGTCTGGTTCGCCTGCCGTTTCGTCGGAGGCTGTCCACAGGCAAGAAGCTTGTGGTTTGTCGCCAGCCCTCGTAGTACATTTGTCGGCCTTGTGTCCCATCCGGCCGCAGTGCCAACATGTCGATGGTTTGTATTGTTGATTGCGACCCTTGCAATTCTCTGCCTTGTGTCCTACCTTATTGCATAAAAAGCATCGGAGGATCCTTCTTGTGTCTTCTCTGAAGGCGTTAGGGACTGTCCTTTGACTGGTTTTCGGGTCTTGTCCCTCTACCTTCGCTTTTAAAGTGCTCGGCTGAGTCTGCGCTTCCAGAAAGACGTCGGCTTTATCAGCCAAATCATCTAGGGTCAAGCAGTCTCTTTCTTTGAGAAAGACCGTCAACTTACTAGCGCAAGTTGTCATGAACTGCTCCATTAGCATTCTGTCCCGGAGCGCCTCGAAAGTCTTCTCGATTCCTGCTACTTCAATCCACCTATCGAAATACCCCGTCAACCTGGCTGCAAACTGTTTTCTTGTTTCCCCGTCTCCGGGCTTCGCCTCACGGAATCTTTCGCGATAACCTTCTTTTGTATACCGGAATCTTTGAAGCAGCGCCAGTTTCATCTTTGTATAGTCCATCGCATCCGCAGGGGTCATGCGACCGACCACCGTCAGGGCTTCTCCTGTGAGACAAAGACTTAAAGTAGTTGCCCACTTGTCCTGTGGCCATCCGAGGCCTGTGGCCGTACGCTCAAACCTCTGCAAATACGCGTCGAGGTCGTCGCGCGTCTCATTATACTGCGGTATCAGTTTGTGTGGACTGGCCCTATGACTAGGTCCAGTCGAACCGCCTTCTCCTGCTTCACCTCGTGCTTCGCGATTTCCTCTTTCCTGGGCCGTGATTCTGAGTTGCAGAACTTCCCGCTCCTTATCCAGTCGGAGGCATTCCGCTTGACATGCGCGTTCTTGCGCCGCAGCTGCGCGTTCTTGCGCCGCGTGCTCTTCTCTTGCCGCCTCCCGTGCCTGCAGCCTTTCCTCTCTTTGAACATTTTTCTCCCTCTCAACCCAGACCTTAAGCTCCTCTCCAGAGTATCCTAGTTCCCTCCCTGCCGCCATCAATTTATCAATCTCTACGACCCCGGACCCAGTCATGGTCGCGAACTCTCTCCTCAGGACCAACGAGATCAGGCCAGTGGATTAATGGAATCCTGGCAGGCTCGCCAAATTGTCATCGTCGGTCGAGAAAAGAGAGAAACGACATCCATGAGAGGATCAAAAGAACACATGATATATTTACAAGAAGGAAGATAGAAACATGTCAGAAGCGAAACAATAGGAAAAGAATTAGCAATAAGAAAAGCAAAACACTGAAGGCAGTTAAAGTGACGTCAACACACTCATAGCCCGTTCCCGCTACCGTCCTTGCCTTAAGTTCAAGTCTTTCCCCTCGGTGCCTTGCGGAGCGTCGCCGCTTGATGTGATGCTGCAGAAGCCGGTGTCTCGTACTCCCCCTGGAGTTGTTCGGAGCAGGCGTCGCCGACCGTAGCGGCTGGTCCTCCCTCAGAGCTCTGGTCGTCACCGTGCGTCGCGGCCTGACCCTGGCTTTCACCGCTGCTTCTGTCCTCGCGCTCGCCGTTCTCTGGCACGCGCTCGTTCCCTTCGTCGTCTTCTTTTCTTCCACCCGTAATATTCGTCACCAGAACGTGACATACTCCTTTTTTAAGAGTGCAGAGGTAACAAACCATCCCTTGCACGGTCGTTGCCGAATCTCTTCTTGCTTTATTGCACTGGAAAACGCCGGGGATTCCACTGTAAAAGGTAAAGAATCATTGGCTGCAGAATGAATAGGCCTAGCCTCGTGTCAACCTCCGGCTTTTTTGTCGTTCTTTTCTTGTTCTTCCTCTCACAATCACAGATGTCAGCGCTTACGATTCACCACGCTCCACAGTACCGGCTTTGTATCCCTGATCTACGCAAGGTAGAAGCGCCCGAGCCGTCACAATCCCACGTAAACAACCGACGCACCCGAACAGATCCAACTCGACGACCCGACCGCCGACCTCTCTAACCTTGCCGTGCATGCGCACTGCCGATTTAAAACGAAGTCACGTGGGCCGCTCTGTCAACTTCCGGAAAGATCTGTGAAATCCCGCAGAGCAAGTTCGTCGGGGTTTGAGTCGCTCCGTGGAGCGGGCGCTGCCAGAGATCTACGAGCGGAAGATGACCAACTCGAGCCAGATCTGCGAGCGGAATATGCGCGCTCCAAATGGAGCGCTTTTGGTGCGCTCGAGATCTGCGAGCGGAATTCCCCATTAGTGATACACGACCGCGCGCCGGTACGACATCACATGATGCGATGTAAGTTTTTCCGCTCGACTTTGCGGGGAAACTTAATTTTTGTATTGGTCAGGTGACATACAGTCATGCGACATCATTTTTCCCACTAAATTTAGCGGCAAAACTAAATTTATGTTGAGGTCACGTGACGTCAATTTTCCCGCTAAATATAGCAGAAAACTAAATTGCCATATGAGACACGTGCCTATGATACTACACGTTCTTTTTTCCGCTAGATTTAGCGGGAAACCTTATTTTGTGTATAGGTCACGTGACATGAAGCTATGTGACGTCATTTATCCCGTTAAATTTAGCGGGGTAATTCGCTGTTGCGCTTTTTGAGGCTTCACTTCACCTGAAAACCTAGCCTATAAACGTTCCACCTTAATTAAGCGGCGGTGAACTAGGCTAGCAAATATTTATAGGCAGTAGTGTAAACTTGCATGTAAATATTTTGTGTGCCCTTTAGGAGGCGGGGGAAAAAAAGGGGGGGAGGGGGCGTTTCAAAAATCGCCTTTCATTGCCACCTACTCCTCGTCGGCTCCAGTTTTTTGACAGGCCCCTGGACGAAGTATATTGAAACTTTTATGACAACTTGGAACCCTCGCTTTATCGAAAACACAACTTGAGAACGAAGAAACCCGAAGAGGCTGTGAGCACGAGAGAGAGACAAAGAGAGAGATAGAGGAGAGATAGCTACAAAAGAGTCCAAATCTTATAATCGCGAACTCAACCTCAAAACCGCGCTCGAATCTACAAATCGACGCAGGGCGACCTAGTGAGAATAACCAACATGAAATGAGAAGTATACTGTCTGTCGGGCGTCCAAAAATAAAAGATAAAAAAATATGAATTAAGCCCCCTGGATTTTTGTAACGTCTTAACACTGTGTATTTAAGCTCCTCGCGCATTTCATGTGTTTGTGTTGGCAAAAAACGTGAGGCTGAAACTAATGATATATGGGTCAATGAATCTAAACAAAAGGACAAAACACTCACAGTGAGCAAACTGGGCAACACTGGTTGAGAAAACAGAATTAAAGTCTAGTCAACTATTATACACGTACAAGTGACTGAAAAAGTAAATAAATGTTGTCACTCGTTAGTTGCTCAAAAAGTGACTTGGATTCTCGATACCAAGATTCAAAGGGAACTCTTTACTTACTCTCAAAAGTAACAATTTAATTTCTCCTTTATCTGGATGCGACTTTTTCTTCTTTTTTTTTCTGAAACAGTAACCGTCTTTTAAGGTTTTGTCGTTAACAATGCTCACTTTTTGAGCACATTCATGGGAATTTTTTATATTTTCTCGTGAGATTTTTTTGTTTTTTTTTTGCAATGAGAGTTATATAACGCGATTTGAGGGGAAAACAAAATAGGGGAACTTTTGGTATACGCGCTCTTTTCCATAGTCAAGTAAATAGCGTTACTCCATTCAAAAAAAAAAACATTCAGCCATTCTATTTTGGCGAAGAAGGAAGACCAGCGAAGCTCTAGTATGGTGGGAATGAAGTGATGCCCGGCCGCAAGTCGGCAAGCCAGAGTAAAAAGGCTCGAAAGGTTGCGCCATCTATGAGCGACGGCTGCAACCACCGTCACTCATAGTTGGCGGTGGCTCTCAAGAGTTTAGTTTCGGCATTTGTTTGCTGACGCACACGATACTGGGGAAACTAGCCCTAGTAACAAAAAATCAGCAGCGACCTCTACTTTATATTTAAAGTCCAATAATCTGTAAAAATAGCCCCTTTTACAGGAGGCTATGGTATGAAAGGCAGTGTTTAAGGTGCGATTGATTAAAATGATTCAGAAGACATTAAACCGTCGTTTCGGGAGTGAAGAACATTTATCTGTTTATCAATTTCCCGGTACATTAAAGGGGAAACTGACTGCATAGATAACGTGGCGTCAATTTTTCTAATGGAGTTAGCGCTGAAACTAAATTGGTGCATAGGTCACGTGAGGCATATTTTTTGCTGAGTTTAGTGAGAAACTGTATTGATATGTCATGGGTCGTCAGGTCGCACTCCACTAACTTTATCGAGGAAACTGGGGATGCTTATGTCACTAGACATCCACTTCCACGCCAACCTTATCTGGTACACTGAATTGTTGTAGAGTTTAAGTAACATTGGGTCACGCAACGTCATTTTTTTTGCTAAATTTATTGGGGAAATTAGATTGGTGTATACGTTTTGAGATGTCGGGCCACGTGATATCAATTTTTAAGTTATATTTAGCGGTTAAACAGAATTGGTGTATAGTTCATGTGACGTCAGGTCGCGTGACATCTATTGACGTCACGTGAATTAAGCAGCAATCTATATTCCCCGCTGAATCTACTAAGAAATGCACGGAAACACCGACAACGTTTTGAGATTGTCGGGGTCTCGTTAAAAGGAATTTCATGCGTTAATATGTTACTCGTTACTTATCTCAAATAGCAAATAAGTGTTACATCGTTACCAATAAAGTAACTAAATAGAAGTAACACGTTTCAACAAGTCTTCCATGTATGCAGGCATTGTTATTTTGTTTCTCTGTTAAATAGGCAAAACTCTGGTGTTAATTTAATGACGACGGTTGTACGTTTCGCCTGTTTGCCGCCTATCGGTAACACACGGGCTTTGTAAGGGCAGCGGTAAGTCTAGGCTTTGTCGATTTTGCGACTGAAAAGCTCCTCAAATGCCGATAGAAATAAGTTTATGGAGGTATTTAATACATTCAACTTTATCTTCTCGAATTTCCTATCTAATCCTATCAAATCCGCCAAGGTATTAAGTAACGTCGATTATAGTGCTTCTGTTAACCTGCCCCCCCCCCCCCCTCAACCCCGCACCTTTGTGGTATACTTCCTGAAATAAAAATTTCAGCTGATAAAGTGACGTGCTTAGTGCTTCATACTTTTGATCACACAATATATTTTATATTTATAAGCAGAGAACACTGAATTAAGGAGCAGGAACGATTCTACTTTATGAGTATCGCCGGAAACATATCATTCTCTGCTTCTTTGTTTTTGTTTTTGTTTTTTTATTAAACTTTTTCGAATTAATATTTCAAATGTATCGCCACAATTCAGGTAGAGTTGTTCCGAAAAACGTTCCCATAAATGACCGGCGCTTTCTTTTGAATTCTTTCTCGAAAAATAATACCTTATTTATAAACATATTCTCAAATGAATTACTACGTTGGTGCTTCGCTTTCATTAAGCAGTTTCTTAGGGTGTTCAAAGAACGCGAGAGAATTGAGGGAGCACAAGCTGGCAATACTGCAGGCCTGCCGAAATCAGCATTCGCAACAAATATTTAAAAACAAGAGTGCAGACGGATATAATACAAAACGTCTATTTCAGACGTTTCCTCTTGTTCTGTTCCGAGACCCCCACTCTCGCGTTTGTCCTAGTGGCAGGTAGGAGAAACCGCTGAAAGCGACAATCCCGTTTCCTACCTGAGTGCTAAACGCGACCTCGACAGGAGTTTAATTGCGCCCCCTGGCTCGATCCTTTTCGCTCCTCCAACCCCGCGTCCCTTTCCCGACGAACCTTGTTAATCGGAGAGAGAGATCATTTTCGCATTAAAGAGGAAAAGGTTGTACAGGCAGGAAAAGGAAACGGAGAGAACGTGGAAGCGTGACGAACCAAAAAGTGAGGGAGAAAAAGAATAAAAAATCGACTCGGAGGACGTATTACGTGGATGTCCGCCTGCTAGCGGCAGTCCCAACGCCACCACATCGCCCGTTACGGCCGCTATACTTCGTTTAATCTGACGATGTACCACAGCGGCCGCTACCAGCCATCCCAGCCAATCCAGTGCAGTGAATGAATCACGTGACTACGCGACCGGGAGTCAGCATGTGCGCTTTCCCAAAAGGCACATGACACTCGCGTGGCGTTTGATTAGCTCCGATGGCTCGTCGCGTTCCCTTCGGTTCATCGTGAAACGAAGCGGAGTGCTGCACGGCAGCAGCTATGGCCTTGCCGCAACTGCGTAGCGCAAAAACGGCGCGAAAAACACAAATCGTGTCCGAATTTAATGGCCGGCCGCCGATCTCCCCAAAGGGCGATCTCGGGGCCTAAGTGGCGCGGCAGAGGCAAGGGACAGGGAGAGAGGCCTGCCGGATGGCTTCCCGATGCGGCCCAGGCCTGGGCGGCTGGTCGACCGGCGAGCCACGGGTCCGCGTCTCGAGGGCTCTTGGTGAGCCCCAAGTTTGTATTGCCCTTTTTCAAAGCAGCCTTGTGTGCACATGGACGACTGACGAAAACTGCTGCGAAGAGAATTGGTGATGCCGCCTTGGTTTGGGCCTCGATGCGGTGGCTTCGAGGACTGAGGTGGTCTTCGGTAGTCGTCGTGGAGCGACTTTATTGAGGCGGGTGCCTGTTGGGTCAGATTGCTAGAGTTTGGAGTTTAAGACGCGTGACGAGTGTTGCGGCTGCCTTTTTTATTAGTTTATTTTTTTCGCGTGACGTTTTCCAGTGGATGTTATCACGCGTTTATATTTTCCCACCTTTTACCTCTTTTTTTTAACCTTCACCTTGCACTCAACTTTTCCTTCGTCCGCGCTTATTTTCACGTGATTCTTAGGTAGTACATGGATGTATTTTCTCTTACGTCTCCTCTTTAGAATATAATCGATGGACACTTATCTTATTTAAAAACAAAACAAAATGCGAAACGGAGACTCTGGATATTTTGAGCTAAGAGCAAGACTCGAACTTAAAACCTCCGTCTTTCGGGGGAGGCGCTTTCACCGGTTAGGTCATCCTGTCCGACTGACAGAGTGGATTTTATATTTAAGAGTTATCTGTGATTTTATTTTTAATCAGTTTACATTCGACTTGGGGCTACTTTAGAGCTGCTGTAGTGACGTTCTTTAAGTAAAGTTAAGCTTTCATAGATTTTACTAGTTTCGCAAATATAACGTCAGCAAGTCTACGCAAACGCATATAACGCAACTAAAAATGCAGAGAACGTGCTTGGATGCTCACGTAAATAGATGTGGGAGTGCACTGTTTGCACTGAAATGCTGCATAAAGCGTCATAAATGTGCAAATGCTTTCTAACCGTATGGCGACCTCCTTCGTCTTTCCTGGCAGGCCCAGTGTTGCACAGGAAAGGGCCAAATAGTAGTTTCTGCAAAGGCAATTATTTTTTAGGCAAATTTATTTTTATTTTTTGATGGGAGATAATTATACTTGCTTTCAGTGCCAAATCGGCAGCAAATCTCGTTATCTTCCGTTTAACTACGTTTTATGGGAACGAAAAGATTCAGGAGTAAATATCGCACCAGTGCGTAAGGTCCCCGTTCGCAAGCGTTCCTTTATATAATGAGTACGATTGTCAAGGAACCTCAAACAAAAACTTAAAATCAACGAAATATTAATAAATGGAGGGAATAACTACTACAAGTCTAACCTAGGTTCTAGAGACAGGCTCAAATAGGCACACAGAGGAAGCCTAACCAGGCTCCCATAAACTAGCCACCTGAATCATTGGAAGAGGAAGAAGTAAAATACAAACACGAAAGCAAATGGTTGCGGAGACGTAAAAACACAAACCGAAGAAAGATCCAAAATGCTTAATTGCAGCTTTAGCTCTTCCCAATTGCACCGAGAGGAGGCTCATTCTGAGCGTAGAGGAAGAGCCTGGGAGAAAAATAGAACACTATTTCGGCTCAACAAAAAAACACTAGACAACTCCGAAACAGAGGAAGTCTTTAACTCCCTCGTCCTTTTGTTAATGGGTAGACGGTAAATAATAGCGAGCTCTAACTTGCAGAGAGTTAGTCTTGGAAGAGGTCAGGTAAACAGAAACAAGCTACGGGGCCATTTGCGAAGGAGTCTATACCCCGTTTAACCTTACGATGGGCCGCAGCGGACGCTGCCAGCCACCCAAGCAAGTCTTGTGTCAGACTAATGCGAAAACGCGCCCCTCGCGTTTCTGAGCACTTCTCGAAGGTCATGTGACTCTCACGTGGCGTTACGTTGACTCCGATGGCTCGTAGGGTAAGCTGCGGTCCATCGTAGAGTCAAGGTTGACATAAAGCAAAGCATTCGAGAGGCAAAAACAGAAAAAAGAAAACGAAATATAACAAAAAGACGAGCAACTAGAGTGTCGGTTGTTTACACTTCGCGAAAAAGACCAAAGGCAGTCAGCAGATCCAGGAAGCGAGCGGTCAGTATTTGGCAGGACAGAGCTCGGAGGGCCTTTTCGGCCCTTCGTTGTTTATATTTTTATTTTCTATTGCCGCCTTTTTTCCTATTAGTTTCTATGTGTGAGTCTCCTCCCAGTGAGAAAAAATAACGGCGAAAACTTGCAACCGTCCCCATTTGTTTACGTGTTCTCTAAGCGACGGAAATTTGCATGCTTGGGCGCTGATTTTAGATGCGTTCGCGTGGGGGCACCTTGATAGCTAATAGGTATTCCGACTCTCCAACGTCGGAGGTCGAATAACAAATATGTTTTGTTGCTTGTTGTTGTTTTTTTTGCGATCGAAATGTTTTTGATGTTTCTTCAATACAAGAAAATAAGGATCATTTTTTGTTAGATAGCTTCAGAAAATCGGTTTGCAACTGCACGCTCTTCGTACTTACACTTATTTTACAGTACACTCGACCCCACGCAGCCTTTTCTTGCTCCTAGCTTTGCAGCACATCCTTCAGTTTAATTTGTTTATTAATATTGTGATGTATATAAATAAACAACCACCTTCCGTCCGGAGAAATTCTGAACATAAAACCCGAGTCCGAAGACCCCGTATGTTACTACTTGCAGGAACGGTTTATCTTTATAAAATAAAAAAACAAGTACAACATAACAATTAACAAGTAAAAGAGAAGAGGTTCATAGATGTTTTTCCAAAGCACTTTCCGTTCCAGCGGATGCTTCGTCAATGTTTGTTGAAGCAAATGGCCATTGAGAAGAACGACAAAACGAAGGGGGGGGGGGCGGGGTAGTCTTCACTCGCAAGGTTTTACACTGAAACGTTTTGTTGGTTGTTGGAACCAAACACACACCCAAGCGTACTTGTGTACAGAAGCTTGAAAATAAATATCAAATATCCCTGCAAGGACTGGAATTCGGGTACCTTTGCATATCTTGACTGAATCACTGCCTGTACGCAAGGCGATACCGCTTTTTCGTAATGTAGACTGCATTTCGGGTTGCACGTCTTTTTTCGTAGCGACAAACACAGCAACACTGAAAATGTACGGCAAAAGGTAAACAAACAAACAAAAAAGAAAAAGACGTTTAGCGTACTTGGAACCAGCAGCTGTTCTTCGGTTTAATCTGCGTTTTATGTCGTTTCGAGATGCAACCCCCACGTGCGAAATAGGAAATGTCGCTCGCGGAACTGCACGGGGGTAGCTTCTTCAACCTCGTGTAACCTCGTTCGAGCGATGGGTTTTAATGCAAATGCAGCGGGAAAGGACTTAGCGTTTTTCTGCGGCTCATCGGTTTACCTTTCCTACCGCGTTGTATTTATTTATTTTTCTCTCCAAAATGAGTAAAAAGAAACGAAAGAAAAAAAGAAAGCACCAAGTCGTGTTCGTTGTATCTCATGTATAGAACTTATTAATCGACGACGACAGCTACAAACACGCAGATTCTTTGTCTCTGGGCATCAGATCGCAAATAACTTTGAAAGCGCCTACGAAAGGAAAAAGATAGGGTGTACCTAGTTACTCCCCTTAGCGAAAAGTAGCTCAATTCTAGTATACTTCTGCTGTGCTTATTATGCATATTACCTCTTTAATAATTTTGTGTCAAATTGGCCGATCTCGAGTATACTGCTGATGATAAAAGCATACCATTAGTATGCTTGCAGCTCTATTTCGGAATAGTTTTCAGGACAATCCGTGCATATTGCTAGGAAAAAGTGAGCATACCTCGGGTTAGCTCCCAGTCTGATTCCAGTGATCTGTAAGCTTGTGAGCTTATTCTGCTAAAGGAACACTTGAAGCACTCGATAACGAGAATTTGATGTAAAGGCAAAGGAATTATATTAAGTGGTACACTGAAATGAGAATGTAAAAAAATGTTAGCAGTGGACACAAACCTAGTCTCCATCACAGTGAATTGAGGTTTGTGTCAATGCTGGCAATTTGTTTTACACAAGGGTCACATTTCGGTATTCCACCTAATAGGAGTTTCTTTACCAGTGCATTTCCATGTGCACTGTCAGAAACGTGGGGTGGAACGATAATGCCCCTTTTGCACCAGTGTTGTACACGTTCCTCAAAAAATGGAACGAAAGCTCGTTCCTCGTTCCTTCTGATTTTTTGGAACGCTGTCCCCGTTACAAGTTCCATCGGCGCAAAAGGAACTCGTTCCCGTTACAGTTAAAAATGTTGGAACGCATCGTTACATATACGTTACTTTCGTATTTTGCTGATCCAGCGTTAGTTAGATCAAGCAAAGCTTTTTTTTTTATCTATCCCACCAAATGGGTACGTAACAAATTTATATGCCGTGATGGAAGGGCACCAGAAGAAGAAACAAGCGGAATCGAGGTGTTATTTGCTGATATATTGAGGTTTAAAAATCTCAGCTTTTAACCATACTTATATTTGTGATGAACGATTCAGACGGAGCCAAATGGATTGCAACCCACACATGGCAATGAGCGTATTAGAAACAATTTCACACGTTTCAATCTAACAAAGTCCCTTGTTAAAACTTAACAACAGTTGTTTCCTCGATGTTGCTGTCTCGCAAGACTAACAAGAAGGAGAGGTAGGGTTTATGGAAGGTCAGTCTTGAAACTACCAGTTCTTCTTCGTGAAGGTTGGATCTGAAGGCGAGGTTGATTTGGATTTGGAAGGCAGGGACAGGAGAAGATATCAAGGTTAATTTTGTGCATCTTTAGCGACCGATGTTCAGGACACAAAGGTGCGTCTACGTCTGGCAGCCTGTGACTTTGTTGTAACTGTAGGTCTCTTGCGAAAGTTGAGAAATGTCTTTAGTTGGCCTTAGATTTCGGTGGGGTATGAGGATTCGTGCAAGGGGGGAGGGGAAAGAAAGTAGCTGAGTTCGAAACGTCCCTCTTTCTGTGTCTTTTCTTGTGACTATAAGGTTTGCTTTTGTACCGCAGTCTCGGGCACCCAAAAATAACTCAATGTCCATAGCTATCGCCTTGGGCACCCGACTGTCACCAAGCGAGTGACCACATAAAATAAGCCCTAAGATAAGTAGCCAGAAAGTTAACAAGTTAAAAACAATATGTTCGTGAAGATATAGTTTTTATACTTTTAAAATTTCCCTGTTACAAGTAAACATAAAATTGCCCCACTGAACGAAAAAAAGGAACGCCGTTACTCTTTCCGTTCCAGTAAAAATGTAACGAGTTCCCGTTCCAGTCTCCACCGGATGTAAAGTGTTGAACGGCGGCGTTCCTTCTGTCTTCCTCCTGCGAACGAACGTTCCAGGAACGCCGTTCCTTGGAACGTCGTTCCGAACAACACTGCTTTATGCACTATGATAGTGAATAGAAGTATGAATGCATGTACTCAAAGATTTAACAACAAAGTAACTTCATTTATAAATAAGTTGATATACACTTCTATACATGGATAGAAACATTTTTTTAGGTTGCCTTGAACCTATCTGTACAGGGTTAAACAAATATTTACACTTGCTTGTGTACTATATATCTCAAACAGGTTGCTTCTACTGTTAAGAAACCTAAATTTTCTGGGAAAAAAGGCCACAAGAAAGCTCATCGCCACCTTTACAATCAGAAAAGGCGAAAAAGTTAGAATTTGCTTTTCATAGAGGCATTGTCAGTTAGTGCATAGCTGCATACTTATTGATGATGCTTTCCAAACAGGTTTCAAGCACTTTATACCGGGTTTTCTAATATGTAAATCTCGTAATGCTGCTCTTTGGTAAAACAACTGCCAACATTTGGAGTACTAATAGAAAATTAGGCCTCTATTTTTTATACAAAGAATACTTTTCAGTGTGATTTTGTTAAAAAAGCTGTTAAAAGAAAACACTCACCACATTGTCTTTTGTAATTTGAAGTGGCATGGTGTACAACACTGCAAACTTTGCAGTAGTTGTCATTTGGTTAAAAAAAAAGCTTGTCTTCACTCTGCACTTTTACCTCTGCCACTTCAAACAACAGGTAAGAAAAAAGCTGGAATGCCAGCTCCTTTATTTCTTCCGTAAAAAAGGTCCTTGAAAAGACCAAACGACACTGAAAATTAAAGTAAAAAAACATTCTGGTCAATGTTTTTATTAAGACTAAAGATCCAAAAACACTTCAGGAGTTCAAGTCATATCGAAATCGCTTAGATAAAGACCTAAAAAGTGAAAGCCGTTTACAACTCCCTGTAACGCCGAATTGGAGCGCAGCTTTTGAGGAGGAGGAGGAAGGGTACTCAGGGGAGGGTATACCCCTCCTCCTCCTCCTCCTCCTCCTCCTCCTCCTTCCCTCATTCTTCAATCTCCTCCGGGGGTCACGTGACCTCGGGGGAGGGGGTCACGTGACCTCGCTAGGTCACGTGACCCCCCCCCCGAGGTCAAGTGACCCCTGGGGTGGGGGGGCTCGCGCGTTGCATTATGGGACATTTCTCTAATGCACCACGCGGTTACGCCAACGGCGACGCCGAGCCAACGCCGACGCCGACGCCGACGCCGACGCCGCTCAAGCCAGGAACGGGCGCCTAAGAGCTGCGCTCTAAGACCTTTCAGTGTCGTTTGGTTATAAACGAAGTTTCTTGTAATAAAACTATCTTCTCACTCGGCGCTTGTTATAACTGTTGCCTTCATACAACAGAAAAAAGGAAGTAAAATAATTCGCTCTCTTGTGGCGAGCGCAACAGTTTTTTTGTTGTTGTTTTGTTTCGTGAAGTTGTATAATGTACCGATTGTTTTGGTAACGTTACGTGCCAATTTTTGTAGTATAGTCAGATACAACTTAAGACCAGGCGAGGGAAACAAAGGCTGGCAAGGAGGAAACAGGCTGGACGCTGCAGAACGGAAAGGAAAACCTCTCCTCCTCTCTATGTTCCATCGGCTTCCTCCTCACCAGCCTTCGTTTCCATCGCCCTGCTCTTAAGTTGTATCTGACTATATTGTTAACTGCCAATTTTCGCAGTAGTAGCACAAAATTTAACCATTTTAAATGACTGAAAGGGACATTTCAGTGCCATTTAAATAATAAAAAAGCTTCACCCCGCACGGCTTCGTTTCTTCTGCAGGGCTGTGTTGTTACACTTTCGCCAAAGGAAGGACGCACGGTTATAACATTTTCACCCTTCAACTTGCCCATGATGTGAGCTGAAAAGAAAGAACATTCTTAAAGCTGCTCTGATAATATAATTCAAATAAACCAGGGAACTTCTACTTTATACATCCTCGTGTCACTGTTTCATTGATGTTCCCCAAAACGACATCCCAAAAGTGACCACGTGGGCCTCCACATTGAGGAGGACAAACAGTATCCCCTTTCAGGCCTATCAGGTAACAAACCTACAATGAGCACAAAACAGCAGGCAATGATTCTTTCAACATCTATTTATACTTTATGAAGTTGCTGCATAGGACAACGTGCAAAAGGTAAATTCTGGACCAGGGGTTCTCGAACAATATACATCTTGAACACTCATTTCTCTTGGGGGATATAATGGCCGGCTTGCTAAAACAAGCATCTCAGCTGAGTCTGGATGAAAGAAGGCACAACCGAGGCTAGCACAAGTGCGAAGTGGAAGACTCGATTTAGACCCAGGCACCTGTGAGCTTCAGGCTTGACAGGCTTTCTTTCATTCAGTCTCAGGTGAGACACTGATTCGAGCAAGCCATGCTCTCAGCATTGCGGCAATAAAACAGTGAAGAGGCTTATACATCTTATAAGAAATAACAATTAAAGGAGCACTGAATAAATTTCTGAGGACATTTTTTCAGAATATAATGGTGCAGTTAAAACACATTCAATGTTGCAGATGACAAAATCGCTTACTATGCATGTGAAAAATTGGAATATGTGAACACGTTTTTTTTTCCTTGCCTTCTTCCACAGAAGTAACATGCCTGCCTCCCAGTCACACTAATGTGATAACAGGATGATCTGTCATGTCCCCAAGCACCCCTGTGGGGTCACATATCACAAAACACCATAGATGGGGAAAGAGGTAAGTGGAGGTCCGGACCCTTCGGGCCACACCCCTAGCTACGGTCTGGTGTTTGGACGAGCCCAAAGAAATCATATAACATTTGAAGAAAGTTTATCGAGTCACAGGGTGCCCCCCAGCCCCCGTCTGCTGCGCTGTCCTCGCGCAACGCAGCAGAGGTTGGTTGCACTATTTCTCCACGGGGCGCGGTGCCGCAGGAGCCGAGATGCGCTCCGATTGCAAACCGAAACTTAAAAACCCGTCGAATTTTCGCAGTTTTTCAGAAAGCCGTAAAATGCTTCGCGTGCCTTCTATCGTTCTGCAATTTGTTGATTTAGTGTTTTTTGATGATGCTGAGAAATGTTCTAATTGAAACCATGCCCTTAGACACAATGTTCAAAAAGTTAATTACACAAAAATAATTAACAATCTCATTTTCCAGGACTTTAATTATTTTCTTAGTTATGCCCCTGGCCCAGGACCAAAACGACACAAGCCCTATTTTGTTTCGACGCGTAGTTTCGCAATATCGAATTTGTCCACCATTCGTGAAACACCCTGTATATATCGGCCACGGAGTTCTGGATCGTCCGGGTGTTCCGGTGAGTTGCTATCAATAAAGGGGGGGGGGAGGGTGATCTGTAGTACGCTCTGATGTACTATTAACCATGGCTATGTTCCAAATCTACTCTAATGGATCACATGGGATCACGATTTGGGCAACGCTGTGGAGCAACGAGGGTTTTTGGAGCCAAAAGTACAAGACGGCGAGGATGAAAATCTTTAAAGCGCGGCCCATATGGTCGTTTGCAATCTGTTGACCAATCACGATTAGGCGAGCCGCGCTCAAACGTCAAATTCAAACAAGTAGGTTGACAATAAGCCAGCACTGATCAGTGATGAGGAGCTGTTGTGCAGTGTATTCTGTAAATCGTCTAGCAACGAAACAAATACGTACCTTCCTCCTCTTCTGTCGCTAGTGCGAAGCTGGATCAAGCTCGTTTCTGGACCGCGAGTGTCGCAAGTATACAGTCGTTAGAGTAAAGTAAGCCGCTGATCCAGAGGCACATACAGCTTCAAGCACATTTCACTCTCAAAACAGATTCACACGGCATCGATTCTTGATCGGTATCTAAGCGTGCGAAGGCACAGAGACACAGCACTTTGGCGTGCCAGGGAAACTTTGAACTCGCCAGGAGACCGGCGAAACTTGCCTTCGACGAGTTGTGCCTTTTTCCTGCGGCACTGCGCTTTCGTAAAAATTTCCTCGTGTTCTCTACGCCAAGTATCACGCCTGACGCAGGGTTTTAAAGAACGTCTTCTGCGAACGACGACGAACGAGTAGAAAACCTTTCTATAGCACGCTGCCGCCGGGTTCTGCAACGCTAGCAAGACGAAAATAACCTGCAAACTTATAAAATAGCAACAAAAAACAAAAACAAGACGTAAACAGGGCAAGCACTAATAGCGCTTGTCCTGTTTACTTCTTGTCTTTTTTTTGCGCTATTTTATAGGTTTCAATGATATTCTTTAGTTACTCCAAAATTCAATATATCTTTTTTTAATTTCTTGCATTTTATATAGCAAACTATGGAGAAATTTTTGTTTAATACATTCATCTCCTATTGTGAAAATTTTATTGTTCTAGACACTTTTTATATGGACTTTGTAAAAATATGAGCACTCCAACTCCTGCTGGAAGCTTTTAAAGCTATATAACATACAGTCTGGATAGAAATCAATTTGTTTTAGCTTGGCTTTAGATTTAGCAAAAACATTTGAACCTATCGATCATAATATTCTTATAACAAAACCATGTAATATGAGCTTCAAACATCAATTTATGGGTTTTTGAAAAATTATAATACTGGCGGTTGTAAAATAGTTCATTTTTGCAACTTTAAAAGCAATTTAGTGCCTTTACGCTTCCCTGCACCGTAAGGATCAGCATCGGGACTGCTCTTGTTCAGTATTTACGTGAATCCAATTCAATCCCTTCTGTTTGCGTCGAAGTGTATCAGCCTGTATGAGCTGGTAGGAATGAACATCTCGGGTGTCTGGATAACGCTGCCTTGCTCTATTCCGTGTTGTTACTTATAGCCGAAGGTGGAAAGTCGTTAGTGCAAGTAGGGCTCAAGGAAAGGCACGTGGCAATGGAGCGTACACAGATGGCTTGTCCGCCTTCATCCGATGTGATATGTTCTCCTTCTCAACGGTTGTTCAACGCCGAGCTCAACACCGCTGTCTCGTTTGCTGGACGCACTGGTCGTAACTCAATAGCTCCGGTGGCCGCTTCTGTCGTGTTGTCCTTCGCAGTGGCTGGACTGTTAGCTGCTGAGCTGCCGTTTGTAGATCCGTCATGGTAGTTGACGCTGTGGACGCCATTGCTTATGACGAGGCCCGATCGTCGTCCGAATCTTCGTTGCCTGACAAGTCGACATCGCATTCTCTCTTCGTCGCTAAAAGGTGCCGACGGTTCCGCCGAAGAAAGGTGTTTTCCGTAAGCACGTAAAAGGACCGCGGTCCGGCTGATCCAACCACCTTGGCTTCGCACGCCCATGACGCTCCATTCAAGCGTACCACGTCGTCGTTTTTAAGGCGGGGCAGCACCCACTTGTTGCGCCCTCTCTGTCTGTGTCTCATGACCCGTATCGCAGGAAGGGGATCGAAGTCCAGCACGGGTCTGCGCGGCCGCCTTCCTTGCAGCAGCTCGCCTGGAGACCGACCAGATTCAACAGGACTTGCCTTGTAATTTAATATATCAAGTCAAAAGCATTCGTGTGCAGCTTTCGTTTCCTTTAGGATTAATTTGATCATTTCTACACCCTTTTGTGCGGGCCCGTTAGGTTGAGGCTATTTCAGGTTGAATTTCACAAGTTTGAAATCGTAAAGCTTTTCAAAAAGCGGAAACTCGTGGCTGCTAAACTTTGGCCGTTATCTGAGCAGACCTCAGTTGGGGTGCCGTATCTTGAAAAAATAGCTCCCAATCTATCGATGACCGAACTGGGTGCTGGGTCGGGTAGCAGCTCCAGCTCTGGGAAATTGTACACTAAATTATAGGCGCACAAATAGTGTCTTCCGAAGTATTGAATGAGATTGACACCAATACGGTACCATGGTTGAGTAGGCATTGGTTGTAGAAAAAAAGGCTCTGATGGTTGCTTATAAGATATGTCTTAGAGGTTGGACAACATTGGATCAAGGACTCAATGTAAGTGTTTATGTTCAGCCAGTAGGCCAATGGCCTAGCCCTAGATTTGTACATTACCATGCCAAGATGACCTGCGTGAATCCGCTTCAACGCCTTTCTGCGTATGTTGGTGGGTATTACTGCTTTGGTTCCTTTTCAAAGTGTGCCGTCTACAACTGAAAGTTCGGCGGCAAACGATTTCAGCGCCACTTCCACTTCGCTTCCCCTCGCGAGCTTCCGTAGCACTAAGCCAAGATACGGATCGTTATCGTTTTTGTGTACAAGTTTCGCAGCAATTTTTTATTGACGTGTGCTGATACGACCATGACGGCATGTATTTCGACGTCACCCGTGTCTGAGGCCCCTTGTTCCCAGGAGCAGGAGTCCGGGAAGGCACATCAGCCAGGACCAGAATGAGAACATGTTTGACGGGAATCTGTCTGGTTGGGAAAAGATTAGGTTTAGACGGAAGAGCTCCAACCAAAAACCAAAAAATGGTTCAACTCGACATTTCAAAACCTGCTTGGTTTCTTCATCAGGGGTGACCAAATCGCGAGGAGCAGCAGTTTTTATTTCAACAACTAAGAAGAAGATGAAAACTGCTGCTGTTCCTCGCGATTTAATCACCCTGATGAAGAAACCGAGCGGGCTTTAAAACGTCAGGCTAAACCGTTTTTTCTTTTGGTTGGAGTTTTTTGTTTGAACTCAGCCAGGCCATCTGCTTGGTCAAGAACAAGTATCAATGGTTAAACTTGTTTGAGGAAACTTAGAAAAAAACGTCGAACTCTTGGGGGTATATTGGCTATTGAAATAAGAGTTGTGGCGCAGGCGATCTGGTGAACGTTCATACTTAAATTATAAAAAAAAACTCAAACAAGAGAAGAGAAAAAACAAGCAAAACGAAGTCTCTTAGACTTCGTTTTGTCTGTCCTTCCTTTTCCCTTGTCTCGGTTATTTCTAAGAATATCGGCTATGGTCTTCCTTGATATGTTTTTTAGCGGGCTGTGCTCGTCCTCGAGTATAAGTGGGTTACAATACACAAAATGATTGAACTATACGCATCCGAACACCAATGCAAAAGCCTCTTTTCCAAATTATCTCTGTTCCGATTCGCTCAGTGCTCTTGACGAGGCTTCCAGCAGTCCTCATGACTTTTAGGAGCACGGAGCCGACGCCACATTCAGACGCGTCTGAAGTTACCTTTGCCTCCACATCTAGGTCAAAAATAGCAAGCAGCGGCGCCTTGCTTAGTTCCTAACATATGGCCTGCCATTCGTTTTTATGATTTGGTGTCCGTTCTGAAAGGACGTCTTGTTTGATCAGGAAACGCAGAGTCGTAATGCGCTGGGAAAGAGGAGGTAGGTACTTGTCAAAGTAGTTAACAACCCCAAGCTACCTTTCTACTGTCAATTTATCTGGTGGCTTTGGCATTTTGAGAAGACCGTCCGCAAGGGCGGGATTGGGGCCAATGCCTTTGTGGCTAATGATGTCCCCCAGGAACAAAATTTCTTGAACGTCGAATCGGCATTTGGATGCATTCACATTAAGCCCGCCTCTTCCGCTGCCTTTGGCGCATCGTGCAGTCTCTGATCGTGCTCCGCCCTGGTCGCGCCGCAGATCAGCACATCGTCCTCGTATACGCGTGTGCCTGGAAGGCCATCGAACACTTCGCTGAGGGCTTTTGGAAACACCTCAGTAGCTGATGCTATGCCGAATGGAAGGCGCAGAAAGCAATAACCGTCAAACCGGCATAGGAAATGTGCATATCTTGGACGATTGGTCGTCCAGTGGGATTTGGTGAAAACCAGCGTTTGCGTCAAGGCGAGAGAAAAACATCGCGCCTGCCAAGTCCACCTCAATATCCTCTCTACGAGGCATGTGGTAGAGTTCTCTTTTCAGGTTTTTATTAATCCTTCTGGCGTCCATGCATACCCGAAACTTGCCGTCTTTTTTAGCACAATGGCTAGCAGGCTTATTCAGTCCATCGGGCTTCTTACCTTCGGAATGATGTCTTTGCGTTCCATTCGGTCCCGTTCTGCACGGAGAGGCTCTCGCAGCGACAGAGGAACCCTTTGAGCTGGCTGAACGACTGGCACGTCGTCATTGCGTAGCACCATCTTCTGTTCCCTCGGGGCACACCCGGTTCCCTTAGAAAATATGCGGGAATTTCTCGACCGCTGTTTTGGTGTTGCACGTCGTCATACTTTCAGCAGCGCGCTTGACGATGCCTAGCTCTCGCTGGCTGCAAAGCCCAAGATAGCACTGTGGTCGTTCTTTACCATTAAAATGTCAGCGCATATCTTGCGGTCGCGTACCGTAACGGTGATGAAAATATACAAACATGCTTGATGATGTTACCGCCGTATGATTTCAGAACAGCGCCGATGGGCTTCGGAGTAATGGTCTTGAACTTGCGGAACATCGATAGTGGTAAAACGTTTGCTTGTGACCTTGTGTCAACTTTGAAGCTTAGGTGTTTGCCCTGAAGACATGCGTCCACCAGCCAGTCGTGTTTTCTGTTAGCGCTGCCGATTGCAACGTCCAGCACATCGAAATCATCGTTTTCACGCTGTAACTCGTAAACGGCGTCTTTTTTGCAGCAACAAGATGCGAAGTGGTTTTGCCTGTTGCATGAGTAGCAGGTCTTTCTGTATGCCGGGCAGCGTCGCAAGGCATGCCTTCGATTGCAGCGCGTACACTTTGGGCTGCGCCGAGGGCCTAGTCGGAGGAATCTTGCTGGTCTTTATAGCGTTAACATCGAGTTCTTCGTTTGTCTTACGCCAGACTTCATTTTGACGAGCCGACGTTTCTGCCGCCTTGCATAAGCTGAACCTATTGACCACTTGACGTGGTCAAATAGGTCAGCGTGGCGCGAGAGGAAGCACTTGACCTATTTCAAGGTCAAGTGCTTGTCCCTCAGCGTCTTCTTTCAAGTTTTGGCAAGTTGGTTCAAAACACCACATGGTCGCATACCATATCGTCGACCATAGTCCCGAAGCTGCAGTGCTGAACTTGTCTTTTCGAGGTACAGAAAGGCAGCACTGCACCTCGAACGGTTTCGCCTCACCCTGCAGACGGGAATGGAAGACATATTTTTGTGAATTCTATTTTGTAGCTACACGCAATATTCTACAAATTTGGCGGTCACGGTGGCGTAGTCTTCCTTGTTTTCTCCCTCGGTGCACATGAAGTTGTTGAAAACGTCCAAGGCTTCCTCTCGCGCCACGCTGAGCAGCAGGGCTGTCTTCACCGCCTCCAATCTCAGCTTGGCGGTGCCTGCAGTGGCTTGAAGGAAAAGGTCGAACCTCTGACGAAACAGTTTCCAGTTTCTTCTTCCATCAGCTGTCAATTGTAGTGGTTAAGAAAGCCTTAGGGGCTCCATGACGTCGAATTTAGCATTCGGTTAACCCAGCAACCTTCCTTTTCCTCTGGTAGGCTTATCCCGCTTATGACGTTATGTATCAGCCCTGTGAGGGTTGGTAACAATGGACATCTAGGGTATCAGGAAACACTGCCTTGGTTTTTTAGTGTTTTCACTTATAGCCAAAGGTGAAAAGAAGTTAGTGCAAGTAGAGGGCAAGGTAGAGGCACGTGGCAATGGAAGGTACACAAATAGCTTGTCCGCCTTGATCTGATATGATACAGCAGCTGTATCAATAAGCTTATGATACCGCTTTGGTATTGAGACACGCTGAAGAAACAAGCGCGCTTTCAAATTTTTAGGAAGTTGTTCAAATGGTAAGTATCTGGTTTTCTGCCCATTAAATTTTGGTTAACGCTAATAAAACTGAGTTAATATACTGTCACAGTATATTAACTATGACAGTGACTATGGCTATGAAGGAAAACCGTCTACTGTCATAGACAGTTTTCCTATTCCAGCATTCACAAAAATGTCAAATTTGTAATTCCGTGCCATTAAATTAGGTTACAACTAAATATATGGTGATGCATCTTGATAAAGGCTTCTCTTGGAATAATTATGCTGAATTTCTCGCCAAAAGAATGCACGTTGTTTCTGGGTACTTGTACAGGATCCGTAGTACAGCAAGTGTTTCTCTCAAGAAAAAAGTGTATATTACGCTGGGCGGATCCGTCTTTCGATATAGCATCACGTGATATAGACGGTGCTCAAATTATAAAAGTAAAAATATACAAAGTACTCCTCAAAATTTCAAGTGATGTTGTCACGAACAATAAAATTAACTTGATTAATTAAACTTAAAACGAACGTTTAATGCGGCGAATTTGTGCCGAGAAACATAAAGTAACAAAGACCGTACATACTTTCACGGCGACGAAAGGACGACTGACTCAAGCAGCCATGCGAAGCTCCTTCTCTAAACACGTAGAATTCTAGAAGTTTCCAAGCTCGAAGAAACAAGATTCTTGGGTCCTCTGGATCATTCCAGTCATGCAAATAAAATAAAAAAGATAAAAAGGACAACGCGCTTGCGGGGATCGAACAACAGCCAGCGGCGTGGGAGTCCAGCACGCTACTGACTCAGCTATTTTCACTTTCTTCCTTCTTTTTACCTGGAAAAAGACTCAGCCAGCTATTCTCACGCGGCATTACTCCCATCTTAAAACGCATCGTACCGATGCAACACAAAATAAAATTGACAACTCAGAACAAGAAAAGGGTAAACTAAAGAGTCACCTAAAACATACAATCACAGTACTATCGAGCATAGTTCAGTTTGAGTGGGACGACGAGAATCACCTTCGGGTCGCAGAGGGCGGCATGACAATGTTCATGTTCCGTCGGGCAACGGCTTGCAGTTTAGGCCTTTCAGGTAGCAAATAACCTTGAGGCCGAAGCACCATTTTAACAGTTCCTCGCTGCGACGATGTATTGGTGTTTAGATCCATACTTGGTAGCCGGGCTGGAACTGGGCGTCGTGGCGACGAAGATTGTACCGGCCATCGTCAGCAAGTTGTGCGGCTTGAATCAAAGTGCGGCCGAGCTGACGGACTTCCTCCGCTCGTTGAGTGACGAACCGAGCATCATCGTCCTGTTCGTCTTTGTGGCCGACATCACACTCGCCGTCGGTATCGTCATCGGGTTTGTCATCAAGATAATCGTCAAGGTTGTAGTCGGAGTTGTCATTGATGTTATCGTCCCGGTCGTCCTTGGGTCGCCGTTGAAGTCGTAGATGGGATCGTCGTCGATATCGTCGTTCGAGTCGTCGCCTGTGCCATCTTCAGTGTCGTCGTTAGTCTCGTCATCAAGGTCGAACACACTGTTTGTCGTCGAGGCCGAAGTCAAGTAGGTTGTTGACGTCGTAGCCGTAGTATTGCAGTCGTAGTCCGTTTCATCGTTGTCTTCGTCGTTGACGTCGTCATCATGTTATCTTCCAGGTCGTAGCCATGGGCTTTGTCGAGAGACTCCGGGTCGTTTTCGAGGCCATAGTTGAGGTCGTCGTGGATGTCACAGTTGGTGCATACCGTGGGCATAGAATGCGTTACCACGCACCTTCAGCAAACTGTCACGAAAGTCACAAAATGTCACAAACACTTGATTGATGAAACTTAAAACGAACGCATAATGCGGCGAACTTCATCCGAGAAACATGAAGTAACAAAGACGCTAACATTACTTTAACGGCGACTGAATGATGACTGCTTCGAGAAGTCATGTGAAGCTCTTTTTGTAATCCGGTGGGTATCCAGAAGTTTCCGAGCTCGAAGAAACAACGAGATTATTGAGTCATCTGGAACATTCCATTCATGCAAGCAAGAAAAAGATAAAAAGGACGCGCGCTGGTGGGGATCGAACCCCAGCCAGCGGCGTGGAAGTCGAGCACGCTGCTCACTCAGCTATTCGCACGCGGCAATACTGCCTATGGAACGATGTACGACAAAGTTCATAAATTTGAGAACCTGCGTATTTTGGGGTGTTAACTGACGAAGAATTCCACTGTATGTCTTTTTAATAAAATATTACTATAATAGAGACTAATTTAGTTCTAACAAAACCACAAACTCTGAGGCGTACTTAGATTTTTATCCTTCCAAAAGCATACAAATTATGGGAAAAGTAATATACCTTACTATGTTGAACAATATTTTAATAAATTACAGAAAGCTTCACTTCATGACTTAGATTCATTGAAGAGAGTAAAATATGAGTTAAAACAATGGTGTCTCTTTCAGCTTATAGTTATATATGTGTCGATTATAATTTCTGAGGTATCTTTATTTTTCTCTTGATTGTGTTATTAATTTCATGCTAGCAGTCTTGCTTTAAAAAAAAGAATTAAAGACGTTTGCAATTCTTTGTTATGTCGAATTGGAGAGCAGCTCTTGAGAAGGAGGAGGGGAGGGTTTGCCCTCCTCCTCCTCCGTACCTCCTCTCTTGCTGCCCCCCCCCCCCATTTAGCGGAAACTTTCCGCTAACTTTAGCGGAAAATTTCCCGCGAAATTTAGTGCGGAAATTTTTTCGCTAAATTAACGTGTGAAACGTGACGTGAAAATTCATGTGTGACGTCACGTGACGTTAGACGTGACGTCACGTGTGACGTCATTATGGGAAACGTCCCATAATGCAACGCGCGGTTACGCCGACGACGACGACGCACAACCCAGAAACGGGCGCCAAAGAACTGCGCTCTAAATGCCGCATGTTGGAACAAGGCCCTGCATACAAGCATTATCATTAGTTTCGCGGGCCGGATAATGTAAAATACAAATGTTTGAAATAAAATCATCATTATCGTTCTCATTATCATTATCACTATCATTAGCATTATTATTATTATCATTATATTATTATTATCATTATTATTTTATTATACATAATGGCATAAAACAGCGCAAAGATACAGAAAGGAAGAGACAGACAGACAGGACAGAGAGCTGACTCGCAACTAAAGCTTCTTTACTCAAAAAAAAAAGAAAGAAGAGAGAAAAAAAACACACCTTACTCCACGCAATCGCACGCGCACCTTTCAGCCATGGTAGCTGGCTACGGCACGTGCTGGGCGCTCATTGTCAACTTCAGGAATTCCAGCTCCTTGCCAGACAACGCCACTGATGCTGCGCTGATACACTTTTTCCTCTACTCTGGATGTAAAGGCCTCCAGCACCTCGTGTTTCACTTTGTCCCTGTGTCGTCCCGAGATGCTGGTTACACTAAAAACGGCTCGCACAGGCACTCTTTGCAGTGAACCGATAGGTGTCCTCCTGCCTGTGCGAGCCGTTTTTTAGTGCCACCACCATCTTGGGACGATACAGGGACAAAATGACACGCGAGGTGCTGGAGACCTTCCACATCCAGAGTAAAGGAGAAAAGTGTATCAGCGCAGCATCAGTGGCGTTGGCTGGCAAGGAGCTGGAATTCCTGAAGTTGACAATGAGTGTCCAGCGCGTGCCGTAGTCAGCTACCATGGGTGAAAGGTGCGCGTGCGATTACGTGGAGTAAGGTGCGTCTTGTTTTTCTTTCTTTTTCTTCTTCTTTCTTTTCCTTTCTTTTTTTCTTTCTCTCTTTTTCTTTTAGTAAAGCTTTAGCTGGGAGCACGGTGTAAGATAATACTCTTCAGGTGAGGACAGCGCGCTCCTCGCGCAGTGCAGATAAAGTTCGCTTTTCACTCTCTCTCTTCTCTCTCTCACTATGGTTTCAAGCGGCGCCGGCAGATGACTCGTCGACCCGTGGGCACGGCAAAGACGGCTCGTGCCGCCTCATGCTCCACACGCGCAGAGCTCCAGCGAGGTTGTCGCTCGTGCAGAAAGACCACGGTGTACCGGGGTGTCATGGCAACGAGATAATTTTTTTCGCTCTCACACAGTTTCGCCGTTTGGCCGCCGGCGACACTGTCAGCCATGGGCACGTAGAGTGCCTTCATACACACGCGCGCTTTTGCTTGAGTGGTGACATCTCAGCCATATTTACGCCCAATCGTTTTTTTATGCATTTTGAAGTGCGCGCAATCCGGTGTCACTCAGCTCGAGCGCATAGCTTTGGCTAATGCATAGACGCCATTTTAGCGCCCAAGTCACGCACCGAGTGCGCGAGAGCGTCACGCGCTGGCAGATTCAGTGCAACAATGGATGTCTTCACCCTGAGACAGACAGACATGTAGGCACCCTATGGGCACGGTGGCCGCGGAATAATGCAGCCTTTCGGATGCCCGTCGAACGAACACTATCTGATTCCTCGCGCCGCGCGTTCAGCCCCGCCGTGTTCACACCTAAAGAGTGTATCTACACCGTGGCTGGGAGTCAGCGCTCTGTCCTGTCTATTTTGTCTCTTCCTTGATAGGATGGATGCTCGGGCGAGTTGGTGAACCATGTTTGACGGTGACAGCGCAAGGGAAAACCACTCTCACACCATACACTCAGGAAGACAAGCACACGCGCTGAACTTACAACTCTTGTGTATTCGTCTACTTCATTTTTTCTTCAACGTCCGGGTTGACTTTTCCGAACGTGATAAGTAGAAGAAGTAGCACGACATACAAGGAAAATTCTAAATACACGGCAAAAGAACAGTAAAAGAGAAAAAAACATAAAAAAATAAAATAAAGAAACAAAAAAAAATAAAGAAACGAAAAAAAATGTTTTATTCCATTAGGGTCATTCCATGTCAAACGTCCCAGACGTTGCGCTCGACCCCTTCCGATTTCTAAAAAAAAAATTCATGGCCTTTTGCCGCAATGTCCGTAGCCATGCCCTGAAATATTTTTGGCGAAAAAATTTTTTTGATGACGTGAGCGCGGTTTTAACTTTTAAAAACAGCGTGAAACTAGGCATCACTCAATAATTGATGAAAAATCAGCTTTTTAGTGAAACACCTAACAATATTTTTTCTTAAATTTGCACGGCTTTCGACTTACAATGTGGTTGGGCTTGTGAAGTTTTGTTTAATTTAAATATATTTTTAAAAAAACTAAAAAGTTTTGAAAATTTTAACATTTTTGTTATTTTATTAAAAAATATCTAATTGCTCCCGGGACTTAATAGAACTTTTTACCGGCTGCCCTGCAGGTATATAATCTATAAAAAATGTTTAAAACCGCTCAATTAAATATCTCGCAGTAAACAAAAATCCTGAAGTTGCAAAAAAGTGCGTTTTGACGCATAAACAGCCGTTTATTTCACCCTGAGGTGGTCCAAGTAAAAATACAAAATATGGTGGGTTTGGAAGAACAATCGATAATCTTTTGATTCTGAAAGTTTAATCAAAGTAATTTTTGTTTAAAGCGAGAAAACAATTTTTGAAGTTGAACTCTCGCACCACAACCCGGCGTCGCTTCTTAACGCCTCTTCGCCGCACAGCACGCCACCTGCGACGATAGCTGACACGATTAGGTCCAAAGAAAGAACGGAGTTTTCTGCCGCTTCCCCTTGTCCGTCTTTCCGGCTGCAAGGGAAGAAACGGCGGGTATCGTGTAATAATCGGAGGTGCCGCCAGCGCGTAGCAATAGCAGGCCCGTTGTGCCCTTTGTACCCGAGGGCGGCTCGAAACGCGATGCCTAAACGACGGGCGGCATCAAGTGACCAGGACTTCTCCATGCCATGCCAAAGGTCCCACGGCCACCTCCGATTCCTAAAATAAAATTGATGGCTCTTCACCGTAACGTTTGTGGTGCCTCTCTAACATATTTTTTTGACGAAAAACAAATTTCATGGGGTGATGGCGGTTTGAACTAGTAAAAGGGAGGTGGAACTACGAGTCATTCAATAATTGATGAAAAGTAAGATTTTTTTACGGAACACTGGAATATTTTTGCCTAAAAACCCTACGGTATTTGGATTGCTATGTAATAAGGATCATGGTCATGGAATTTGGTATGCTCGAAGCAGTTTTAAAAAATAAGGAATATATGAGCATTTTAGCATATTTTTAGTTTTGTTACAAACTATGGCTTTGCTGCATGCGACTGTAAATACTCTTATTGACAGCCCTGTAGGTATACTGTACACAAAAAAGGTTTCAGGCCGTACAACTAAATATCTTGCAGAAAAAAAAAAACTAAATTTGTGCAAAATTGCGTTTTGCCGTTTAAAGAGCCGTCAATTCTGCCTTGAGGTGGCCCAAAGAAAAATACGTAACATGGTGACTTCTACAAAAGAGTTTATTTCCTTTTGTTCTTGAAAGTTTAATTAAAGTAATTTTGTTCTAAAGAGGAAAAAACATTTTGAAGTTGAGCTTTCGCGCCGCAACCTGGCGTCGTTCCTTGCGCCTCTTCTCTGCACAGCACGCCACCGTCGAGCCCGGCAAAGCGTGCGACGGTGTCACGGTGTGCGCACGCAGGTAGAAAGCAGGACCTCGAGTTGTCGGGTACATCTTGGTGGGAAGAGGCTTTTTCTACTCTTGTTGCTTTATGGCTTTTCCTATTTTGACCGTTTTGCGCGGCTGTGTCCTCCTGTGGACTTCCACTGTCTTGATATCAGCAAATGCTTAGCGCTGCCAGGTAAGAGCATCCACTAGTAAGCTAGCTGTTTCTTACGTACACATCGCAATCACTCTCTCTTCTCGACGTCAGGACAGATGTAGACAGCAACACAAAAGCCCCGTGAACGGGCAATCTCATACGACGAGGCGATGTGGTGTTAACGAATGCGCGCAGTTGGAGGCTCACGCCTCGTTTGTGTTTAAATCGGCTTTGAAACGGCAAATTCTTGCGTCGCTGAATAGTTCCGCTTTTCACCGCAGTATGCGTGACAGCTAGATTTCGCGGCGATATTATCGCGTTTCCCTTTTAGGAGAAGTCCACGTCAACTGATGCCGCCCGTATTAGGCATCGCGTTTCGAGCCGCCCTCGGGTACAAAGGGCACAACGGGCCTGCTATTGCTACGCGCTGGCGGCACCTCCGATTATTACACGATACCCGCCGTTTCTTCCCTTGCAGCCGGAAAGACGGACAAGGGGAAGCGGCAGAAAACTCCGTTCTTTCTTTGGACCTAATCGTGTCAGCTATCGTCGCAGGTGGCGTGCTGTGCGGCGAAGAGGCGTTAAGAAGCGACGCCGGGTTGTGGTGCGAGAGTTCAACTTCAAAAATTGTTTTCTCGCTTTAAACAAAAATTACTTTGATTAAACTTTCAGAATCAAAAGATTATCGATTGTTCTTCCAAACCCACCATATTTTGTATTTTTACTTGGACCACCTCAGGGTGAAATAAACGGCTGTTTATGCGTCAAAACGCACTTTTTTGCAACTTCAGGATTTTTGTTTACTGCGAGATATTTAATTGAGCGGTTTTAAACATTTTTTATAGATTATATACCTGCAGGGCAGCCGGTAAAAAGTTCTATTAAGTCCCGGGAGCAATTAGATATTTTTTGATAAAATAACAAAAATGTTAAAATTTTCAAAGTTTTTAGTTTTTTTAAAAATATTTAAATTAAACAAAACTTTACAAGCCCAACCACATTGTAAGTCGAAAGCCGTGCAAATTTAAGAAAAAATATTGTTGGGTGTTTCACTAAAAAGCTGATTTTTCATCAATTATTGAGTGATGCCTAGTTTCACGCTGTTTTTAAAAGTTAAAACCGCGCTCACGTCATCAAAAAATATTTTTCGCCAAAAATATTTCAGGGCATGGCTACGGACATTGCGGCAAAAGGCCATGAATTTTTTTTTAGAAATCGGAAGGGGTCGAGCGCAACGTCTGGGACGTTTGACA